>CAUYPK010128096.1:0-76731 GCA_963574355.1 Loris lydekkerianus
CTGCAACCAAAAAATAGCTGGGCGTTGTGGTGGGCACCTGTAGTCCCAGCTACTTGGGAGGCTGAGGCAAGAGAATCGTTTGAGCCCAGGAGTTGGAGGTTGCTGTGAGCTGTAATGCCACAGCACTCTACCCAGGGCGACAGCTTGAGGCTCTGTCTCAAAAAAAAAAAAAAAATACAATGTGGTTGAGCTCTTCCCAGGATTCTAGTGTGAATGGTAGCTACACATACTGAGGCCTAGACATGGGAGCTAAAGGTCCTCACCTTCCAGTCCCATGGGAGGACTTACCAGTGGGATAGGGGCCCAGAGGGTAGGCCCTGGGCCCGGAGCACTGATGACTAAGTGTCTTCAGGCCCCTCCCTGTCACTCCTGAACCTTGGTTTCCCTACTTGAGACCTGGGGGTGAGTATTTCACCACCGCCCTCCTATTGGCATCTGCCCCAGCAGGGAACCATCTGCCCTACCCTGACATTTGAGAAGTGGCTGAAGGGTCACATGTCCAGAGGGCATCTTCTCAGGTGCTGAGATTGAGACCGTTTTGCATTATTAAAAGAGAAGTTCAACCAAAGTCCCCCAGGCCCTAGGTCCTCTATCTAAAGAGGTCAGCAGTGTATGGTTTCCTGGGGTATGGGAAGTGATGAGGCCTGGGTATGTGTGGGGCAGGACCCTGCCCTATCTGTTCTTTGTGCTCCCTGGGAGCTGGTGGAACTGTGAGCCCCTCCCGCTCCTGAAACATAGCACCAGGAAGACAAAATGCTGACTTACTGGTTAGAATAACCTTTTTTTTTTTTTTTTTTTTCTTTTCCTCAAGACAGTCTTACTTTGTTGCCCTCAGTAGAGTGCTATGGAGTCATAGCTCACAGCAACTTAAAACTCTTGGGCTCAAGCCTCCTGAGTAGCTGGAACTACAGGTGCCTGCCACAATGCCCAGCCTAGTTTTTTAGAGACAGGGTCTCGCTCTTGCTCAGGCTGGGTTTATAGGCGTGAGCACTGTGCCTGGGCTGGTTATTGTAACCTTGATCAGCACTGGGCTTGACAGAAAGCAGTGCCAATGCCAGACAAGAGGGAAGCAGCCAGACAGTGACCACCCCCTTCCGCCCCACCCTGCTCCTCCTAGGAGTGTGTGCAGGAACTAGGTGAAAGGATGGCTTGACTGGAGCTCAAGGGTGGGATAGGCGACAGGGAGCCAGGGCCATTCTTGAGAGGCCACCACAGGGTTTGAGGAGGGGTGGAGAGAGGATGAAGCTGGTTGAGGGCTGGAGAATAAGAGTTGAGCCCCTTTACCCATGTCACGTGCACACAGAAGTGCTTACTCCAGCTTGGGCTTTTCTCAGAGAGGCAAAGGGCTGTGAAGGGTGACTTGGTTCAGGTCATCCTTTTTGGATCTATGCACCCCCAAAAAGGAGCCCAAGCCTGCAACCCTGTTCTGTGCCCTCTGCCCCTGTCTCATTCTACACCAAGTCGAACTTCCTTCACACGGTTTTCCTGGCTCCTGGGCATCCCTACCCCAGAATCTGGGACCTGACACCTGACACTCCTACTTCATTCCCTTTGCACCCTGCTTCTGTAGCAGGACTGTTGCTTCTGGTGTGGCTGAGGCCGCACTGTCCCTGCCAGGATTGGGTATGAGGTGGGGGTGCCCTGCACAAGCTGGCTGGAGTGAGCCTATCCTGGCTGTGATGAGCAGGGACCCCGCCGCCCAGCATTCCTGTCTGAGTGGTAATTGAAGCCATTAGCACACCAGCCTCTCCCTCCCTGGGTAATGGCAGGAAAAGCTCTTCTCGCTCCACACTCCACGCTCTTGAGGCGGCAGCTGAATCACTCCCCCTCCAACCCTCCCGCTGCCGCCACAGAGACAGGGAATCTGACATTTTCCCTCTTGGGGGAGGGGAGGCTTGATCCTCAGCCTTTTCCTCCAGGAGGTGGGGACAGTGGGGGCCCTGGAGCTCAGGCTGGAGGGTATGGATTCTCCTGGGGCAGAGGGTTCCAGGAGGAGACTGGACAGCCAGAGGTGTGGGCAGGGCCCTGGTGACTTTGGGTAGGTTCTGGAAGGGAGGAGGAAAGGAAAAGGAAAGAGGCTATGGAGCAGAGATGAGCTGTTTCTGTTGTCCTGGGGGCCCAATTCCAAGGACAGGCAGCAGCATTTGTCTTGTGGTCGCAGGTACAGCTGATAATGTGCACTCTGTGTAGTGTGGGTGCTGTGTGAGACAGTGTGTGTGTGAAGCAGGTGGTGCAGTATGTATAGCAGGGGTGCTGCCTTACAGGCTGTGTGTACAGAAGGGGCTTGCAGCAGGAGCAGACTGAGTGTGTGCACATGTGAGCATCAGGCGGGGCCTACACAGCAGATGGCGTGTACCTTATAGGCCATGTATGCTCTGCAAGCTGTGTACGTGCCTGTGCACACTGGGGAGAGCATGGGGTATACAGCAGGTAGTGTATGCATCAGGCAGTGTGTGGGTGTCATGTGTACAGCAGGTAGTATGACCCTTATGGGCTGTGTGTATAGCAAGGGGGTGTGCAGTGGGCAATGTGTATGTTTCTGTGTCAAGTAGTGGACGTAAGTGCATTGTGGTGCACGGCAGGCCACACGTGTGTGTGCAGCTGGCTGTGTGTATGTATGTACACTGGGCAGTGTAGGGATTAGGGGTATGTGGCAGTGCACGTGCTCGGTGGCCAGAGTGTGGTGTTTACCTTATAGAATGAAGTTTGGCCAGAGTGTGGTGTTTACCTTATAGAATGAAGTTTGGGGTCAGTCTGGTGCTGGAGGGAGGTCAGAGGTATATGTGTGGGCCTGTTGTCTCCAGGGCCCTATAGGATCCCTGCTTGGAGCTGGTGGTCAGGCAGAACAGCTGGACAAAGATGACGTGGGCATAGTGATTTGATGCTCTGTCCTCAGCACCTGCAGTGGTACCTCAGCAGTTCCTCTGCTGCTGGGCCAGGAGGGAGGGTGCACTAGTTAGGAAGCCCAGACCTGCCTTTGGAAAGTCTTGGGGCCTTTCTTTTCCTTCCCTCTCCTCCTGCCCCCCACCAGGCCTTTTGGTGGGCTCTCTTCCAGCTGTTCCCATCTAGCCTCAGTGTACACTGCTGACTGGCCAGGACCACACCACTCATGCTTTACAGGACTGGGAATCCAGGTGTCTGCATAGAAGGCCTGGTGTTGCTTACCTCTGGGGAGGGGCCAGCTATACAGCATCTGGAGCAGTGGCCAGGAGGGGGTTGAGTTTGTGCTATGCTGGGCCTAGACCACTGGGCTCTGCACTGGTTCTGACCTTGGCTAGCTCTGGGACCTGTAAGCCGTTGAAGGACCTCTTGAGACAGTCCCCATCCCACCCCCACCCTCATCACATAGCCATAGTCTCTTTGAAAACAACCCAGGGACAGAGAGCCAGTGAGCAGCAAATGACCCTGTTCCAAGGTATCCCATCCTGCACTGGACCTTTGGTAGAGCTGGTGCTCTACCCTCTCCCTGCCCCAGGCCTGTCTGTCCTTTCCACTCAAAATGGAATGACTTGGCCCAGGCCTGACTTTGAAGTGTGGGGAGTTTGGGTAAAGGGCTACTGCAGGCAGGAGATGGCTTTCCAAAAGGCTTGATGTGCCTTTTTTTTTTTTGCTGATGTTTTTGCAGTTGTTGTTGTTTAGCAGACCTGGGCCAGGTTTGAACCTACCAGCCCTGGTGTATGTGGCTGGTGCCCTAACCACTGAGTTGTGGGTGCTGAGCCAGATGTGCCCCTTTTTTAATTGCCTGGATATCTGTCTGCATCATAGGTTGGTATTGCAGAAGTTGGGCCTGTCACCTACCTGATTTTCAGCCACAGAACACAGAAAGGGCCCCAGAACCTGGACTCAGGCCACTTTCTGCCCTTCCCATTGGCAGCTGTGACATGTGTGACATTTGTTTGCCTGTAGTCCAGCAGCAGTGGTCCCTGTGACCTGTCTTAATACACCCCCTGCCCCTCCTTGACCACAGTACATTTCAGAAACATGCAGACATGAGGTTCCATAACCAGTTTTGGAGGTTCTGAGAAGCTCTAGACATGGAGAGGGAGAGGTGTTAGTTAGGTATTGCCAAGAGGGCCATGAAGATCAGACCCTGGATTTCTTGGTACCTGGAGTCCATTTTTTCTACTTCTGATCTGCCTCCAAGTACCCAAGTGGATTCCCTTCTGAATAGGTCCTCCTGTGGGATATAGTGCTGCTGCTGCTTCCATTAGCCATGGACACCAAACACCTTCCCTATGCACAGCCTGACCTTGGCCATAGGTACTTACAATGTGTGCATGGCCTCCTTGCTTCCGCTCCCTTCCCCCAGCCTCTTGACACAGTGGAGCCAGTGGTTCTAGGAACAGCTTGCCAAGTTAGAGGTTTTCAAGGCCTCCATGTGCACATTCTCCATTGTTGGTAAAGTGCTCCCTCTCTCTGGGTTGCCAGGGAAGAGAAGATTTTAATCAGGGGAATGACATGATCAAACTTCAGAAAGGTCTCTATAGTGCAGAGTGAGTAGAAGGAGACTAGTACATAAAGCCAGTGAGAAGTGGTTGCAGTCTAGGTGGGAGGAGGCATTAGCCCAAGCCTGGGTAGCTAGGGAAAGAAGAGGCAGCAGACTATGGGAAAGTTAGAGAGAATAGGGGCCCGCATTATGGGGTCAGGGAGGGGAGAGGTTCTGGATTTCTGACTCTGGGGCTGAGTAGATGGTGGTGCCATTTCCTTTCTCTCTTTCTTTCTTTTCTTTATTTTCTTTATTTCTTTCTTTCCTTCTTTCCTTCTTTCTTTCTTTCTTTCCTTCTTTCTTTCTCAGAATCTAACTCTTTTGCCCTGGGTAGAGTGCGTGCTGTCACAGCTGACAGCAGCATCAAATTTGGGCTCAAGCTATCTTCTTGCCTCAGCCTTCTGCGTAGCTAGGACTACAGGCACTTGCCACAATGCTCAGCTAGATTTTTTATTTTTAGTAGAGACAGGGTGTCACTCTTGCTCAGGCTGGTCTCTAACTCCTGAGCTCAAGCAGTCCACCCACCTCAGCCTCCTAGAGTGCTAGGATTATAGGCTTGAGCCACCACACCCTGCCTTGTGGTGCCATTTCTTAAGATTCAGATACTGGAGGAGGACCAGGTTTGAGGGGGCAAGTTGAAGAGTCCAGTTATAAATCTGTCGAGTTGGGTGTGTGCAGGCATTTGGGGGAAGTTTTTAGGAGGCCTTGTACAGATTGCCTAGCACTCTAGAGCAGTGGTTCTCAACCTTCCTAATGCCACAATGTATTTTCATTGTTAAAAAGGGGTTGCCACAGGTTGAGAACCGCTGCTCTAGAGGGACATCTGGAGATGGGGTTATGAAGGCCACGAAATGGCATATCTCTGGGAGCTAGAGTGAACATAGGAGAAGCCCCAGGAATTAAGTCTTCATTTGGGAGGAAGTTCCTGAGAGCTGGGAGGGAAACCAGGAGCATATGTGAAGCCATGGAGATCAAGAGAAGAATCTGAAAGCAAGAGTGGTCAACAGGGTGGAGTGCTGCTGAGAGGTCCAACAAGTGTGTTTTGGACTTAGCTCCTTGGAGTCACGATCAGGTGTGAGTGCATTGAGCAGCACTGGGGTGGCAGTGGAACTACAGTGGCTGAGAAGTGAGAGAAAGGGTATCAGTGGTCTCACATCACTGGGAGCAGGGCCTGAACCTCAAGGGTGAGTAGATGAAAGAACATCCCTGGAGTAGGACTGAAGGGGGAGTATCCCAGAAGGGGGAGTCCAGTGTGGGCCAGAGTCTAGAGCTGGAGTGTGGGTCAGGTGTATACCCAGCACATGGCCCCAAGGTTCACTCAGATGTGTGACAGGAAGACCTCACTAACCAGGTTGAGTAGAGTGATGTGGGGTGCCAGGGAATCCCAAGGGAGGGGGAGATTACTGGTAGGGGAGGCCGTGGCTGCTAACAGGCCCCAAACAGCTGAGATTCAAAAACAAAACAGGCTTTTAAGGTGCCAAGTTTGATGAAATCTGAGTGCTTGGAAGAGGTGGGAGTTTGCTCTTGGAAAAACAGCTGAAAATCGAGACTGAAAGCTGTGAAGGGAGATGGGCCCAAGGCTCCCCAGGCCCCCTACTGCTTGGAAGCCTAGGGTGGGGGCTAGGCTCTCTGGAAGCTGGGAGCTGGCAGGTCTCTGGAGATTTTCTGACTCTGAGCCCTGACTCTGCTTAGGATGGAGCTGTGGGAGGTGGCCTTGGCTTCCCTGGAGTGGCTGAAGGGCAGTGGAGCCAGCAGCTTTGCC
The DNA here is from genome assembly GCA_963574355.1 of Loris lydekkerianus. Lineage (NCBI taxonomy): Eukaryota > Metazoa > Chordata > Mammalia > Primates > Lorisidae > Loris > Loris lydekkerianus. The sequence continues at coordinate 6,249 of CAUYPK010128096.1, forward strand.
GCCCACAAGCCTCCTTCATATGTCTCTGTTCCTGTGTGCGCCTTCAGGTGCACGTGTCTCAGCATGTGTGTGTCTCTGGTTCTTCTTGTCTGTACATGTGTGTTTCCGTGTTAATGCATGCACCGCTTCTGGATCTGCTTACATCAGTCTGTCCACAGGTGCTTGTCACTGCAGGTGCCTCTCTACATGTACTTGGAGGTTTCTATTTTTGCACCTCTTTCTCCATGTATATCCTGGTGAGTCCCTAGCTGTGCATGGTTCTAAGGTGTCTGTGTGTGTGTTCAGAGACAGGGTGAGGCTAGGCCCAAAACTAATGCGTACAGAAGGTGATCAGGCTCACAGACTGTGCCAGGGAGCCTGTGTGTGTACGGGTGTGTGCCTGCATGTGGGTAGAGATGCCATGAAGCTCGGTAAACACGGGTGAGAAGGTCATGTTGACAGACGGTGCTGTTTGCCCCAGGACCCTGCAAGGCATCTCCATCTGTCAGCTTCCCTGGTGTAGCCCACTGACTGTGACCCAGACTCCGCCTCCGGCATCTCAGGCTGAGCTGCACAAAGAGACCTATGTGTGCTTTGATGGGGCCCTCAACAGCCTCCACCCCAACCCAAGCCTCATCTATGAGGACCCCAGCACCTGCCTGAGCTCCCACAAGATTCACCTTGTTCCTCTACCCTTCGCACAGCCTTTACTCAGGCACTTTCCTTCTCCACTCCCCTCCTCCAAAGCTTTTGGTCTCCCCTACCCAAGTGTTTCTTATTCTTGAATCTCCCTCTTCTAGGAAGCCAGCAGGATAGTAGTTGAGCTGTGGTGTGGAGTTAACACTGATCAGCTCCACCATTGCTGTGGGACTTCAGCCAAGCTTTTCTCCCCTCAGCTTCCTACCAGAGCCCTGCATTCCCCCAGGCTCATCATCTTCCTCTGCCCTTGGGGCAGCGGAATTTCTCCATGGAAAGGGCCAGTTATGCACAGTGCAGGCAGGGCAGCCCCTGGGAACTTGTATGTGCATGTGCTACCTATGCAGGCAGGCAGAATCTGTGGACAGGTGAGGAGACCTGGGCTCTCAGGGACCTCTGAAGCCCCTGTCGGCTTCCCTTTCTATCCAGGGGACCCTCTTTTATCAGAGGATGGAGGGTCGAGTCCCAGAAACATCCTGCAGACACTGGCGCTCAGGCTGGGGAGGCAGATGTGGACCCTTCTCTCACTGTACTGGGTACCTGGTGGAGAACGAGGCAATGGTGGGGAGAATTCCCTGGAGTTGGGGAGCCAGGTCCTGGGAGGGGGCATAGTTGCCCCACCCAGGCGGGGGTTGTGGGAAGGGCTGCGCCAATTTGGACCGAAGATGTGATGCGTGCTCCCGCATGGACATGACGGGCAGGGGCGCATGCAGCCCTTCTGCTGTGACGCCCGCCTCTCCATGGTCGCCATGGTTACTGGGCGGCCTGGAGGTGGGAGGGGCTCTTCTTCCCCTCAGTTGTCTGCTGCCTCTCTGCCAGCAAGGTGTATTTCCAGGGAACTCTTCCTGACTGGTACATCACAGTGTTGGGGTGTCCGTGTGTAGGGGACACTGGAGTTCACTTTGTGGTAGATGATAAACGCTACAGCATGTGTGCAAAGGGTCTGCAGTGGAGCTGGTGAAGCTCCCAACTGAAGGTGTAGTTTGGAGGGAGGAGTGGTTCCTCAGAGATGCACCTCACCTCCCTCTGTGGCTGGGCTGCCCTGCTGCTCTGCTGCCACTGTAGGGGTTTCCTACTGGTCCAGAGTGCTGGGGCTGGGATCCTGCCTCTGATTTAGCAGTGTGACCTTGGGCAGGTTTCTGGATCTCTCTAAGCCCCTGTTTGTTCCTATACCTCATAGGTGTTACGTAAAGATTGTCATTTTGTAAAGCATTTGAATGTAGTACCTAGAACATAACTTCATAAATAAAACTTGGCCTCAGTTTTCCTAGTTGTTGGGTTTGGAGATCACCTGACCTAAGGAGTTTGCCTGGTTCTTAGCCTGAGCCATTCTGGCTGCAGCGCACCCCATGCCTGTGGGTGCCTGGGGGTCAGCTGGTAAGTGTGACAGTCTGGTATATGCCCAGTGCTCAGCCAGGTTGGATTCTGCAAGCATCAGGAGAGAACTGTCGTGCGTGGCTGTGTTTGAATGTGCTGGAGGTTCCTGGATGGGAGAGAAGGAAGAAACAGCAGTGGCTCACTCCTGAGGGGCTGGAGTCCTCCTGTGAGACCTGCTTCCCCTGGTGGGGGTGGCAAAATGGCAGCTTTCTGAGTGCTGCCTAGAAGCCTAGTTGGCACAGGGGACTGGCTTTTGGGTCCTTCTATTTTATGGACCGCTCTTAACACTTAGGTGGTTTTAGACTCTAGTGTTGGTGCCTGGGGATGATCTGAGCCAAGGACATTAAGGGTATGTGATAATTGAGGGAGAAAAATTAATTGTCCTTAATTTGGCATAAATCCCAAAGACCTTCGCCATGTAAGGAATTCAGTAGTTTCCAAGACACAGGCTGCATATCCTTGTGCTTCCTCCCTTCTATATCAGTACCTTGCAGGTGCAGGTGGAGGCTGGTTAACTCCTGGGCTGTGACTCTTGGAGGCCCTGGTCATCTCCCCTTGGAAGTGAGTAGCTAGGAGTAAGACCTGGGAGGAACTAGACTGGTGCCCTGGTGGACAGGATGGCTCAAGGATCCCTGAGTGTTCCCCCAGCATTTGGTCTTGCTTGGGTCTTCCTATGAGAGCATGTGGCACTGGGGCAAAAGGAAGCCTAGTCCCTTGCTTGGTGCTTCCCAAGTCTATTTCATTTCCATAGTCCTTCCCTTTTCTTGCCACTGTTTAACATTTTCTTTCTAAAAATCAAAGCTGAAAGGTCACTGTGGAATCATATTTATAGCCAAGGAGACACTGGGCTTTCATCCGGAAGTTATAAGGCTGCAGGTGGGGAAGCTGCAGCCAGGTCTCAGGAAGGGCTAGGGAGGCAAGGCCAGACTGTGAGCCCTGCTGCCCCCATCCAGGGCCCCTTCTCCTGATAGGCCACAGTCCCTTGGGAATATCCCTGGTAGCTAAAGCCTTGGGGGAAACCCTTGAGGTCTGGTAGCAGGTTGAGGGTCTCTTGACTGACCCGTTGGGGCTCTTGCAGCTTCCTCTCCTACCCACCCCTCGTTACTCCCTAGGGTTTCTAAGCGTCTCCAGGGAGAATCAGCTTTGCTAATCTTCCTCTGAGGGTGCCCCATCATAGGAGCCTGACCTCAGCACATGTTCCCACAACCCCATCTCCTACTTGGCCTTCTTGTCTCCCCTACCACAGAGCCCAGCTTCCCTGCCAGGAGATGGACAAAGGACAAACATTCCTCTTGCCCTGTTAGATGTGCCTGACATCCACACTCCTGAGTCCTCAAAAACATTTGGTGGTTTGGTCCTAGTGGGGAGGGACTCTTACCAGCTTAGTGTGGGAAAAAGAGCTCAGACCTTAGTCTCAGTATCTGTCTGGTGGCTCAGCCCTTATGAGTTGTAACATCTGTGTGTTAGTTGTGTGTAGAATCTGTGTCAAGCGCACCCCAACGTCTTGTGTGAGTTATCAGACGTGTGGTACAAATGGTGTTTACAAGGTGGGCCCTTGAACCCCATGTACAGGTAAAAGCAGAGACATAGAGAGAATGAGTAATTCTGTGAGAACCGGGCTCTAGGGCTGGTTTGTAGTAGAAATGTGAGTTCTGCTTGGTCTACTCTAGTCCCAAGCTTGTTCTCCAGGCTCCTCCTGATTCCACAAGATGGGAGGTAGACTGCTTTGCCCCCTAGCCCCTCAGGGGTGATGCAGGAGTCCAAGTGTAGTGGGAGTGGTTTGTGCTGTGCCATCTGTTCCCCTTGCTCTATAGAAATGACTCCTGAGAGCTACAACCCCTGGAAAGCTAGAGCAGACAGCCAAGAAGTTTTGCCTCCCTGCACCAACTTTTAGTGTCTTCAGAATTTTTTCATGTCCTTAGCTTCTGCGAAGAAATGGTCCCCAAGCCTGCCTATGGCTCCTGGGTCAGACCTGAGTGAAGCAGAATGCTCAGATCAAGGATACATGAGAATAGGGTGGGGTCACAACCAGGTTAGAAGGGCACGGGTGCCCAGGGTCAGGGCTAGAACCCAGGCTATGACCTGGGGCTCTGCTGTCTGGCACAGCTGAAGGGTGATGCCCCCTGCCCTGCCTCCCTGCAGCCCAGCCTCCTTGCAGCACTTTCTGCTATGGTCAGCAGAGCATCAATCCTCCTTCTTGGAGCCCAGAGAGAAAAATGCTGATGCCTTGAGTCTCAAGCACTGCTTCTCAGACCAGGAAATCCCCTGACAGGGCTGGGGTGGGCCCCACTGCAGCTCTTGACCCTGCTGAAGGGACTCAGGACCCTGGTTCTTTATGTGTTTAGAAGTCAGGGATGGAGGAGAGAAGAGTCTTGAAGGCCCCAACCAACCTGGGAGTCAAGGGAAGTTACCTACAAAGGAGTCCTAGTAGACAGGCAGGGCCAGTCCTAATGCACACATCTGCTCTTTGTCTGCAGAGGAACAGCTGCCTCCCGGGTTCCCTTCTATCGACATGGGGCCTCAGCTGAAGGTTGTAGAGAAGGCACGCACAGCCACCATGCTTTGTGCTGCAGGCGGAAATCCAGACCCTGAGATTTCTTGGTTCAAGGACTTCCTCCCCGTGGACCCTGCCACAAGCAATGGCCGCATCAAGCAGCTGCGTTCAGGTGAGCAAAGAATAGGGGTCAAGGGGCTGAGCAGACATCAGAAAAGTGTCTTGTCAGATCCCAGCACAGCCTACCCTCTTGGGTGGGGTACCTGGGGCTAAGCAGAGGGCCTGAAGAGGAGTGAATTGGATCTTACTACAGGCCTGCCTGGCTCAGGGAAGAGAGTATGGCAGCAAGAGCTTGTCATCAGCTGTGAACTTAGCTTCCTAGGATTGTCACACTCCAGACTTTGGGCCAGTCCTGCTCCTTAAAGCACATATGACATGCCCAACATGGCAGGCTTTGTGAAGGTGCTCTGTGGGTGTTCATCCTCCTCCTTCCCTGTAGACTGGCCTGAGACAGGGCATGGATGATGCTTCTCTTTCCTTTTTCAGATGGCAGGGTTTAGAGAAAAAAGGCCAAAGATGCCTGATTCATCAGGCTTCAAAAGGCTGGACCTCAGGGTCTGGAGCCAGGGGAACTTGCTACTGTCCGTCAGCCACCTGTCTTCCTCTAGATGTGTCAGTTGAGCCAGCTGGGGAGCCCTGGGCACAAGGATGCTATCATGACCCTGTGGGAGGCATCACCCTGTTGATCAATCCGCCTATGAGACTCTGCTAGGGTAATTGATTCAATTTTTGTGGGAACAGAGCAGGCGGGAAAGAAGTATCGGAATCAGCTTAGCTCCATCCTGCATCTGCTGCCAGCACAGCCTGAACCAACAGACCTTGCTCCAGAAACCCTCCGGCTAGCCATGGGATGGTGGGCCCTGGGCAAGATGGCCAGCACTGTCTGGGATCTCTGCTGCTTGACTACTGTGATGGCAACACTGAAAGGGAGGACAGGACTTTTACCCCTTTCTGGAACCAGAGGGTTCAGAGGTGCCGTGCCTCTCCCTGAGGTATCAACCCCTCTATACCAACTCCTGCCCAATACACTCCCTCTCCATGCCTAGGGGGAGAAGGGAGAGATGAGCCGCCCAGCAGAGCAGGACTTTGGCCCCAACTATTGCCGCCTGAGACAGCCCACGAAGTGTTGGCTCATTTAATTTAATTAAAACTCAACAAGATGGAGGCAGCTGTAGCACAGTTAATTAAAACAGCCATAATCAAGGCAGGAAACATTCCGGGAATGTTTGTGGCCGCTACACCGCGGCCGGCATGACTGGCTTCTCCGCGTTTCGTCACATTTCCTCTAGGCAGGCTCCCCAAACAATCGGACGGGGCTCCCACAGGCTAGATGCCTCCCTGGAACAGCATGGACTATCTGGCAACAGTTTTGAGAAAGCTTATGCGTGCATTTGCTCATCTAGTTATTTACATTATACAGTGCCTGGCTCTGTGCCACCCTTTGCCTGCCCATCACTCCACTGGATGCTGCTCAGGCCTTGTCCCCCTTGTCCCCTTAGTGGCCAACATCTCTACTTCCTTCTCAACCTTCCCTTCCACTTCTTCCCAGCCTTCCAGGGCTCTGCCTCTTATAACTTCCCTCTTATTTCTCTGGGAGTCCTGCTGTTGCCCCACAGGCATAGCTGCCCCAGGAGAGTGCTCATCCCCTTCTAGAACACTCGCTGCCATCTCCTCACCTGCAGCTTCTGCTTCAGTCTCTGTAGCCCAAACATCTTGCCTGAGCACTAGACCCAGAAATCAGTCTGCTTTCTAGCTGTCACCTTGACGAGGGTGAATGATGACCTTCTTCCCATGCTCTTCTCTGGCTGACCCTCCCTCCTTGAGTGAGGGTCTCCAACCTGAATCCTGGGAGACACCCCAATTTCTACTCCAATAAGGAACCAAGTTCTCTTGGTTTGTCACCCATGTGGTTCTTTTATTGGTCCCTTTTTCTCCTTCCACTGTCTTGGTCCTATCCTTGCACCAGACACTGTTCTCCTGGTCTCTGGGGTCTTCCCAAGAATCTGCCCCCCAGCAGCTGTCATTTTCTTCTGTGTCCCTCCCATGCTCTGACCAGCTCAGTGGCATCTCCTTACCTGCCTGGTCAAGTGCTTGCTCCTAAACAAGGCATATGGAACCCTTCTTGATCTTCTCCTGCCCAAGTCCCCATCTTTTTCTCATCAGGCCTTAGCTTACCACTTCCTCTCTGGCCTCAGTTATATAACTTCTTTGAGTGTCACTTTCCTCATCTTTGAAAAGGAGTTACAGGAAAGACCAAAACAACACAATTGGAACTTGAGTTTGCTCCTGGTCTATGATAAGGGCTCCATGGATAGAGCTTTTCCTACTTCCTGCCGCTCCCTTACTTACACTGAACCTTGCCCATCCTTGCCCACTTCCTCGCCTCCACTTGCCTCTGGCTCCTCCACTTGGAAGCTTCACCCTTCTCAGCCTCTGGCTACTTCTTTGACACTATCCTGCTCTATGCTGTCACCATATGCCTCCAGTTCTGCTTTCCTGGGCTCATATTCCTTGTAGGGAGTCCAGCTATAGGACAGATCTCACTGAGCTCCTGGTGAATTGAATGATTTCATGAACTCTGCCTTTGGAATTTATCCCTGCAGATCGTGTCTGTACTAATGTCCGCTCCTCCTGCTTTCTAGGTCCAGGAAGACATCTCTGACCTTTCCTGCCATCTGGAAATCCCCGCCCCCTGCAGTAACAACAGAACCTCCTCCCCCATCCCTCCCTGACTTGGCCTATGACCCTGGGCCCAGTAGCTACCCTACCATTTAGAACAGTAGCTACCCTATTATTATTTAGAACAGTTCTGAGGCTATTCCATGCACATTTATAGGGACAGCCCTTCATGAAATGGACTTAGGCCCTCAAGCACTCAGCTGTGTACAAGGGCCGTCACAGTTCACGCATCACCAACAGTTTACAAAGTGCTTTCCTGCCTTTGTTGCAGCTGATTCTTCTGCATCCCTGTGAAGTAGGACAGGCTGTAATTACTGTGCCTGAGTTAAGGGAGTGATTTGGGGTCACACATGGAGACTCTGGGCCTATGAGCTCTCCTTTGAGGTCACCACGGGCTTTTTTAGAATCACATATACCAAACCTAGGGGCCTGAGGAGCAGCTGGACCCCACTAGGGTTTCATAGCTTCACAGGGCCAGCCTCTCCAGACACCAGTACCCAGAACTCCTGGCATCTATGACTGAGCCACAGAATGTCTATCTAGGGTGTGGCCCCTAGAGCAGGAGCTAGACAAGAGGCACTGGCAGCACACCCTGCCCAGTTGTGGGCTGTGCCAGGCAGGCCCTTTTCTCACTGCCATGCTGCCATAACCGCCTCCTGGAGAATTCAAACTTGAGACTAGGGTAGGCTCAAGAAGATCAGGAATAAGCTTGGGTAATAGAAATGGGGCTGTGAGCAGGCAGGTGGCATCCCACAGCCATCAGGGACTGACCTCCAAGTGAGGCTCAGCTGTTGCTGGGTCCTGAGAGAAGGTGCGGGGCTTGTAAGCCCTAGCAAGCCTGCACACCCTGAGGAGGCTTCCTGTGCTCCTGCTATGGCGTAATGTGTGAACCGCCATCCCTAGTGTCATAGAGGATAACCTGACTCACTGCATCCACAAGCTTGTCTTGGGAGTAGTCTTTTCTATCCCTTAACAAGTCTAAGCCAAGGCTCGGCGCCTGTGGCTCAAGAGGCTAAGGCGCCAGCCACATACACCTGAGCTGGCGGGTTAGAATCCAGCCTAGGCCCACCAAACAACAATGATGGCTGCAACAAAAAATAGCCGGGCATTGTGGCAGGCGCCTGTAATCCCAGCTACTTGGGAGGCGGAGGCAGGAGAACCGCTTGAGCCCAGGAGTTGGAGGTTGCTGTGAGCTGTGATGCTATAGCACTCTACCCAAGGCGACAGCTTGAGGCTCCAAAAAAAAAAAAAAAAACCCAAATCTAAGCCAAGATTCAGGGGTCTCAAAAAGAGATGGCAGCATATGGTTGTGAGAAGAGGCCCACTGGCCTCAGTAGGTGGGATACACAGGCTCAGCAGCCCCCTACTTTACTAGCTGTCCCAGCTCTGCCTGGGAGAACTGACCTACTCCAGGCTGTTACCCCGTCAGCTGGGTCTGCAGGACAGCCTGGCACCAGTGCAGGGTCACAGTCTGCCTTTGCCCTGAGTTTTTTGGCACCTCTTAGGCCCAGGCACACCCCAGGGGATGTTGATGCTTAGGTCCCCTCAGTCTTTCACACCCATCTTGTAAAATGAGAAAGGCAAATTCTTCTCAGTTTGGTGGGTAAATTACTCTTCTGACAGGGCCAGAGTTATGTTTTGGAAGAGCTGTGATAGGAGTAAGGGGTCCCGGGCACTCCTGGACCATGTGTATTACCACACCCCATTCCCTAGGTCCTGGCTTAGAATAGAGGAGGACTTCAGTCACTCACTGTCAATTTGTCAGTCTCGAGACCTCTAATTGTAAATGCCAGGGACCTCAAAGAGCTTTCGTTTGTGTGTGTTACAACCTATTGATTAGATATTAAGTTCGAGGAAATTTTAAATATTTATTAACCCATCTTAAAATAGTTTAAAAACTCAGTATTAACGTAAATAACATTTTTAAATGAAAAAGAATTGTATTTTTGAAAACAAAAATGTTTAGTGAGAGGCACTATTTTATACTTTCATAAAAATCTCTTCCATTTGGGGCCTAGTAGAAGGCAGCTGGATTCTGCTTCTGCCTCTTGTGACATCAGACATCATGGATCCACTTTATGTTTGTGAGACAAAGACAGCGAATAGGGCAAACAATTTCTTAGTGTAATGGAAATGATTCTGACCCCTAAAAGTTCTGGGGTGACACTGGGAGAATCACTATGCTGATTCTTCCCAGATCCTCAAAAGCATGTCCCAGGTTGCAGCAGCTACCTTTTCCTTCTCCCAGCCTCTGCGTCTGCAGAACTGCCAGCCTCATCCGATGGGAAGGCTGTGGGCTGGCTAAGCCTGGTCCCTTCCTGCCACCTTCCTTACAAGCTATGTGACCTTGGGCTTTAGGCAAGTCCCTGAGTGTTTCTCAGCCTCCATTTCCTCATTTGTGCACAGAGACAGAGAATTCCTCCAGGTAGTGGTATCACCTTTGACAAGAGTGAGCAGTGTTGGTTTCTCTGCTTACTTCCTGTCCCCTAGAAGGGGTAGGTAGAGCTGGACCTGGGCTCCTCACTCCTGGGTAAGGCAATGATCACAGGGGGCCTGAGCCTCAGAGGAGGTACTTGTGGAAAAAGGAACCTCCTCAGACCTCAAAATAGGTCTGGATTTGGAGAGTGAATGCCTGGCCTCTGGGCTGCCAACCCCCAGGGTTGTGAGGCCCTACACAAGCAAGGGTGGCCAGTAGCTTCTGTCCCTTGGCAGTTAGGAGCTGCTTCCAAGAGGAAGCTCATTGGTCCCCCAGTTTATCAGGGTTGAGTGGGCCTTATAGTGAGTCAGACAGTGGGTTGTGAGTTTACCATGACCTGCTGCCTCTGCTGGGGGGCTGGGCTATTATTGTAGAAGACATGGTCTGGTGGTAGCCCATGGCAAGCCTTCCATTTAGCCTCTCCCCTGCCTGGCTTTAATGTTCTGCTTTGTTTTGGTAAGTGCCTGGTTTCAGAATCTTACCCACATGTGGGATTTGGTTGGTCCTACAGGGTGAAGTTGCTGCCTCTTCCTTCACTTTGCTGTTCAATTTGCCCCAGCCAGTGGGTCTATAGGAACTCTGTCTCACCTTCCTAATTCCCAGCTGCCCTACCCCTGGTCAGTTCACCCGGCCTCCAGCAGTGCCAATGACGGGACACAGCCTTGCCCACACTCAGCCTGGCTCTGGCTGGCACTTGTTCACACATCACCTGTGTCAGCCTAACTCAGGCCTCAAGTTCTACACGTATTTAAGGCCCTTCCTCGTGTTTTATCTGATTTGGCTTTCTGTGGCTTTCCTTTCTTTTGTACTAATGCTTCTTTCTGATCTTATTTGCATTCAAATTACCTCGCCAGGTGGTTCACCAATCAGAGGTAAGAATGCTGTCCGTACATCTCACCACACCACACCACTGCTGTCACCTCCACTCCATGCTGTCCAGTCCGTCACCTCCCCATCCCCATCCCGACCTTTCCAGCCTCCTCATCTCCTGCTCTGGCCCACAATACCACTGGCCACCACACACATCCACTCTGCGTCATCCCTTCCTGTGGACTCATTCATTGCAAGTCTGAGTTGTGGAAATACTTGCTGAGCCTTGCCTGGGATGGCAAGCCCTGCTGCCCAGGCCTTCCATGCCTACCTACCTAAGGGACCCTGTCCACTCCTGCAGTGACCTCAGCCTGTCCCCAGGCTGCTGTGTATGGGGGAGCTTCCTGTGAGGTTGGGGAACATGACCAGGCCTTGCTTTTCTTCCTCAGAGCCTCCTTTTTCTTAGGGACCTTATCACTTGGCCTTCTCTTTAATACCCTTGGTTCTGTGCTGCAGTGGATAGAGGGTCATTCCTTAAATCCTGTCAGCCCATCAGGGAGGGGGAATCAAGTGCTGGGTGACAACAGGGAAATAAACAGGCTCATGCATACCTGGCTCACCTGACCTGTCTGCTTGGAGTCCTGCCAGGCAGCCATCACACAGCAGGGCCCTGCAGCTCGAGGTTAAAACACAGACTTTGAACTTAGAAAGATCCAGGTTTAAATTTGATTTACACCCTGTGTGATCTGTAGAAACTTAGTTCATGTCTTTACTTTGGAGCGGGGTCATGAGGACTAAAGGAGAGGAGGAGAATGTGTACAGTGTCTGGCACAGAGCAGACACCCTGTGAAATGGTGATTTTCTGTTTTGTTTTATTTTGAGACAGAATCTCACTCTGTTGCCCAGGCTGGAGTTTACTGTGGCCTCAGCCTAACTCATAGCAACCTCAAACTCCTGGGTTCAAGCAGTCCTCCTGCCTCAGTCTCCTGAGTAGCTGAGACTGCAGAAGCCCATCAAAATGCCCTGCTAATTTTTTCTATTTTTAGTATAGACAGGATTTCTTGCTCAGACTGGTCTCAAATACCTGAGTTAAAAGGATTCTCCCATCTCAGCCTCCCGGAGTGCTAGGATTACAGGCACAAGCCACTGTGCCCAGCCAGTGATTTTCTGTTTTTATTCACATCATTTTGTCTTTGCCCCTCTCAGTGTCCATGAGCACCTTTGGACTCTCAGAGTTCAGGGCCAGAGTTCTGTTCTGTCTCAGGACAGAAGATGGGGTTGTGAAGAGCAGCTGCCTCCCTGTGGGATGTCTTGCCCAAAACCCTATGGATGGGCATTCCTCACCTAGCATCTGTCTAGATCTCCCCATCTGTTCACCCAGTGCGTGCTCGCTCTGCTGTCCCTTCTCCTGGGTCTTGGTGTTGATTCCAGATTTGGGGGTTTTAGTGTGCAGATAGGTACAGGTCTGTGTTGGGTCCCCAGACCAGCCTTTGGCGCTGGTTACAGGGGAGCCTTCTGTTCCCATAGAAAGAAATCCTACCTAAGCACCTCTTTCTGGTGTTTGTGGCACCAGCCACCAGGTCTCACCTCTGCCAAGCCAAACTTAGGGCAGCCCCGGCCAGTCAGGGGCCTGACCCTCCACGCACACACTTGTCGGAATGAACATTTTTTGTAACAATGTCCATCCATTCTATAAACATGACCTGTTAGATGACTGTCAGGACTGTTCTTGCAGGAGATGGGTATTTGGCATGTGCCCTTGCCCTTGACCCTCCCTGATGCCTAGTGGGGAGGGCGAAGGCCAGGGCTGTAGAGATAGGCCAGACCTTCATCTTTCCCATTGGTGGCTTCCCCTCTTTTTACCCCCAGCCCCTCCACACACATGCACACACCACACCCCGTTAGGTGATGGAAGAGCAATGCCAGGCAGGAAGGGGCTATGGCTTAGACAACCCCTCCCTCCCAGTGGTCCTCCCATCAAGCTAGAACTGTGAGCATGGCTAGGAACTCCTCTGGCTCCTGTCCAGTCAGGTGGGGCTTGGCAGGTTCTTTCTGTGTCCTACATGGGTGTGATTGTCAGTTAGCCTGGGCCCAGAAGGAGTAGGGGCTGTAAGGGTCAGCCCTTTGTTCTGTGCAGGAGATGGTTCTCTGTCAGACCATGTCCTATGGTGGTTATTACCTGTCTATTAGACCATCCTGTGTGGGTGTAATTGTCTGTCAGATTGTTCCAGGGACGGGTGTGTTGCCTGTGTGTGCCTGGGGGTGTGACTGTCATAGACAGGTTGCCCATGTGCTTTCACAAGCAGTTTTTTCAAATGTCTGTCACTGGGGCTTGGGGCAGGCCAATCCCCTCTGCCTTGGGCTCCTTCATATAGTCCTGGCCCCAAGCCCAAGTGATTTCCACTTTCTGTGAAGGTCCTTTTGCTTCCCACCTCCTAATCCTGACTCCTGTCTGTCCATCTGCGGCCAGAGCAGCCCCTCAAGGCACTGGCCCGAGTGGGAGCTACAGCCTCCATTAGCCTCCTGAATTATGCAGGAGCTGTGGTGGGTCAAAGCACTTTAGTAGGAGCAGACCAAGGAGAGGAGCCGGAATGGGTGGAGCCAGTGGGGTGGGCATTGGAGTAGGAGAGGAGGATGGGTGTTGGGAACAGAGGCTGCTGGGCTCCAAGCCCCTGGTGTAGACCCTTCCTGGTGGGCAGCAGATTCTCAGGCTCTTGCATGAGAAGGGCCGTCACACTTGCCAGCCTATGTATAGGCCAGCCCCAGGGCACCCCTACACCCAGCTCTTAGTTGTCTAGTGGGGCTATGGGGCCAGAACACTTAACAGAATGTTCACAGGCAAACAGGCTCCAGTACTGATATGGGTGTGGTGGACACTCAGTAGAGTTAGGGGCTGGGGTACAGCCCCTGGCACGGCAAAGATAGGCCTAACTAGACTGCAGGGTGCCATGGGATTGTGCTTCAAAGCGCAACCCTGAGATCCAGCCAGGAGGCCACTGGGCTCATCAGGAGAGCTTCTCGGAAGCAGCATAGGCACCAAGGGGTGGCCCAGATGAACTGCATCTTATAGTCAACAGAAGCTATCAAAACCCTCCTTATATTCAGGCCACAGTCGACATGGGCCTTGCCTGACCTCTCCCCCTTGTGTCCCCACAGGGGCTTTGCAGATTGAGAGCAGTGAAGAATCAGACCAAGGCAAGTACGAGTGTGTGGCGACCAACTCTGCAGGCACACGCTACTCAGCCCCTGCGAACCTGTATGTGCGAGGTAAGGACTGGGGTGGTACCTGCCTCCTGTCCCCATGGAGCTAAGGTGTATCAGCTGGGCATGCTTCCAGTGCCCTCAGTGCAGACACCAAGCCCAGTCTCTCCTCCTTCCCACCTCTTTCTGCAGCAACTACAGCAACAGCAGCAGCTCCCACTGGGCAGACTCCTAGTGCCCGCCCTGCCTGCCACTGCTTTGCCTTCTTTCCTTTCAGGCCTCAGGGAAGCAGCTACTCTCAGTAGTATTTTTATCTCTTGTAGGTCCTGCTGCACAGGCCCAGGGCTCCACAGGAGTTTGGAGCCTTCCAAGCAATTTCTCATATATGTGTGTACATGCGTGTGTGTAAACACACAACATTTATGCACACTTGGCCTCCTTTTTCTCCAGTACATCCTCCTGCCTGCCCCAGCACAGTGGGCTCCATGACCTCAGGAATGGACTGGGCCAGGTGAACCTGTCCTCTGTCCATGTCTGCCTGGGGCCTTACCAGAGGAGCCAGCTGTGCTCTGCCACCAGCCAGAAAGAACCCTTGTGTTCTGCTATATAAGTATGTTGCCTGGGGTGAGCACTTAGTGTGTTCTAGGTTTCCCTTGCTTGCACTAAGTGCATTGCATGCTTTTCAGAAGTCTAGGTGCCCAGCAGAGAGAATCTTGGGACTGATTTGGGGTATCTAGTCTCTGCTGTGCTCACAACCCAAACCTGGTCACCTTGCCCTTTCCTTGAGAATATGCTGGGTCTGATGTGCACTGTGCCAGTGGGGAGGGGGCCTAGGAGTCCATCCTACTTTCACTATCCCCTCACTTAGCCCTCTTACACAGATGGATACTTAAACCATCTCTAAGTGGATGCACCTTCATTGCAGTGATGATTTCATCACACTAAGTGCCTAGTGTGGCTTTGTGAGGGGTGTCATCTGACTGTCCACCCAGTGTACAAGCCAGGGTAATAGCAGTGGCCTATCTCACTCTTCGAGGCCATGTGACTTATCGGGGAGCGGGGTGTGTCATGGCACAAGGTGGGTCCAGACAGGCCAGAGGCTGCTAGCCTATTTGGTGACCAGTCAAGCATCAGAGGAGCTATTTGTGATGGACAAATTGTACTTCAGAGACAATTGAAGATGCTTCCTAAGAGTCAGAGGCACAGTGTAGGAAGTCACCCCCACCTGGCCTTCTCATCAGGTGTCTTATGCAGCATCAGTTGAACTGACCTGGGGCCCATCTTCAGGAACAGCATTGTAATAGGGAGGCAGGAGCCAGAGAACCTCCCAGACGGCTGAGAGGAGTGGATTTGTAAACAGCACAGCCTTCACCCCACACCTAGGCCCCCTCCCCACTGGCACAGTGCACTGTTCCAGGCAGAGCATCTGACAGGCTTGGAGCTGACGAGTTCAATCCAAGGAAAGAACAGCTGGAATGACCCTTCTCAGAGACCTGCCTTCTCCCACCTCAACCATCCCGAATGCAGTGCTTTCTGGACTAAGGGTTGAGAGTGTAATAGTCCCAGGCCTCATCATGGAAGCCTTTGTCTACATGTTGCTGCACCAGGGACAGGCCCAGTAGAGCCTCTTGTAAACACCAAGCAAGCTTCGTGGGCATGGTTTTTGGGTAGAGCTACAGGCAGTGGTCTCTTTGGAGACAGGCTGAGTTTGTCTGCTGTAGTAATGACCAGGGATATCTTACCTTGAGCCCCTTAGAGGATCCCTATCTATGGGGCTCATTGTCTACAAGTGGGGGACTCAGACAAGGACCGGGACTAGCTCCTGCCACACCCATTCCACACCCACCAGATCTTCCTGAAACCACCTTCCTGGCTCCATTCTCATATTCTTTCGGCAGGGAAGGTGGGGGTTGCATTAGTAACAGCTCCACTTTGCTAAGGTCTCCTAACGGCCAACCTTGCTTCTATTGTCCTTCACACACACGTATACGTTTCTGTGGGTCCTGATGTCTGAGGACTACTCCTAAACCTCTGTCCCCAAGACACCTGCCTCATATTTAGGCCCCATCAAATCTATATCTGTGCTGCTTTGCCAAGAGCAACCTGCCTTACAGACCCAGGACAGGCCCTGCTGCCCTACTGTCTCAGGTTCTGCACACCTGAAAAGCCCAACCCCCACCTGTCCTCATCTCATCCCTGGCAAAGTCCTTTGCCTTCTGCCACCAGCAGTGAAGAGGTCTTCAGCTCCAACTCCTCTAGAACAGTCCATACAGGGCTGGCCACCAGCTCTGTATCCTGAGCCCTACTTATAGGTGGATAGCCATGGTGGAACCCCAGTGCCACCCTGCCTGCTGGACTAGGCCCTATCCATCTGTCTCATTGCAACATTGAGGCTTTCTTCAATGGCAGGCTCCTGTTCCCTCCAGAGGAAGGGGGGCTCCCTCTGGGCTCCAGCTATGTCAGGGCCTTAGCCTCAGCCTCTGAGTTGATGTGGGCTGTAGCCTGAGGTTTCTTAACCTCGGCACTAGTGATATTTTTGGACTAGTGATTCTTGGTTGTAGGGTTGTTCTGTGTGTTGTAGAGTGCATAGCAATATCCCTAGTCCACTAGATGCCAGTAGTATACCCTAATCAAACCAACTTAGATAACCAAAAGTCTCCAGACACTTTCACTTGTTGCCTGGGGTGGGGGTGGGGGATAGCCCAGTTGGGAAGCAGTTCTCTGGATGACAGTCTCCTACTGCCAGTGTTGCTGTCCATCTCTGACACTCCTCACTGTGTCCACTGGCCCCAAGGCCTTGTTTCCTCTTCAGACTTAGCTTCAGTGTCACCCAAACATCCCTCTTCTGTGCCCCCAAACTCTCAGGGCTCCCACTATCTTCTTGAGGCCATGCAGCAGCTGTGTTTAATGGGATGGTATGTATAAAACACCAGTATGGGGTGGCACCTGTGGCTCTGTGGGTAGGGCTCTGGCCTCATATGTTGAGGGTGGGGGTTTCGAACCCAGCCCCAGCCAAACTGCAAAACAAAAAAATAGCTGGGCATTGTGGCAGGCGCCTGTAGTCCCAGCTACTCGGGAGGCTGAGGCAAGAGAATTGCCTAAGCCCAAGAGCTAGAGGTTGCTGTGAGCTGTGACACCACAGCACTCTACCAAGGGTGACAAAATAAGACTCTGTCTCTTAAAATAAAAACAAAAACACCAGTGCGGTGCCAGGCACAGGGGCACTTGCTAGTCAGTAGCCACTGCAGCTGTCTGCGCAGCCTGTGGGATGATGTATTATCCAGTTTCATCTGACTTTGTTCACAGTTGCCTGCAGCTCCACCCACGGTCTAGCAGGCCCAGGCAAGCTGGGTGAGCCAGGCTCTTTCTCCTGTCACTATCTGAATTCGTTCCTGAGTGACTCATTCTTTTCTTCCTTCCACAGCTCTCGGGGTATATAACTGCTGGGGCCAGGATAGGGTCCCGCCCTTGGCAGAGCCTGGCCTATCTGCACCAGCTTCCTAATGTCCCCCCTTCTCTGCAGGGACCTGGCTGCTGGGCTATCTAATATGGGGGTGATGCCTCCTAGCCTTTCTCCCACAGGCACCCAGATGTGCTCCTCACACTGTGTTGTGCAACACAGGGCTTCCTCAAGACGGTGGGGTTCTAGTGGCTGTGTACCTTGATGGGTATGTGAGCTTGTTGGGCCCTAACCTCAGAGCCCAGTCCATTAGGACTGTCTGAGCTGTGGGGTATGTGTGAGGCATGGGGGCCTGCCTTTGCCCCACTTCTACCCCTCCTGATCCTGCCCTCGGCATCCCTGGCCCCTGCCAGTGGGCTCCTGCCCTGTCCACTATGTCCTCCATGAGTCCTGAGTCTTGTAAGCGGTGTGGTCCGTGTGCACGTGTGTGTGCGAGGGGACAAAGGAGTCTTGTCTCGTCTCCATGCTGTGTGGGCAGATGAAGGTTGGCCTGTTTTTACTCTCTCTGTGTTTCTCCTTGTCTTTTTTTTATTCCCTCCTCATCCTCATCGCACTCTGCCATCAACCCAAACTCTCATCTCTCAGATCAGCGAGAAGGTTGGTCCTTTTCACTTCTTTATCCATCTACAGTTCGCCCGTCGATGGGATGCACCCGTCAGTAGGAACCAGCGGGCTTGGTCAGCTCCCACAGGCTCACTCCAGCCACGCCTGCCTGCCAGTCTTTGTTGTTTGGGCTGGTGGGCAGGCTCCTTGCTCTGCATGTTTCTGCTGCTTGGGTCCCTGATACACCATGTATCTGCATGTCTCCACAGCCGGGCTCCCCTGCAGGGGTAGTGGGCATGGTGCATGGCATGGAGCTGTACCCCACCTCTGTTCCCAGGCCAGGCCAGCTGTCTATTCCAGGTGGAACTCAGGAATGGTTGGGGAGTTGTTGAAGTGGTAGTGCTTTCTGTGCCTGTGGGGTCTTTCACAGCCCCTGTCATCTAGAGACCACATTTGTCTGAGCTCAGCATAAACCACTGGACACTTAAGGGAAAAGGCTAATCTAGAGTGGACTGTTTTCTCAAAATCCTGCAGCATAGGACAAAAGTCCTGCCTTATATACCCTGTCTTAGAGGCCCGCAGAGTCCCTACCAGAGATAAATGGGGGAGCCAGCTCTGGTCTGCCTCAGGGAGCTCGGTATCCATGGCACAGTGTAAGTGGCATCATTGTGGCCACTGAGGATGTCTGCATTGTCATCTTTCCCCTCTCCAGTCAGATCTAAATTAAGATCTTCCTACCTACCCAGGCCCCTCTGCTTGAGCCTCTCAGCCAGTTAACATTCCTTAACCCAGTGCTGGGCATTCAGACGCTAGTTGCTTGTACCTAGAGCAACTGAACAGTTGCAAATTAACAAAGTCCACATGGGAGCCTAAAGATGGCCCCTGGGTCATCTGTAGGCTGGGAAGGGCTTTTTGGAGAATTCTCAAGCCAGTTCCAGAGCAGCCCCATTTAGAATTTGGTTTTCAGCCTCACCCAGAGAGTGGACACACACACACACCGTCAGAGGAGGTACACCTGTGCATTGAGCTTTGGGGGTTCAAGGCAGAAGCAGGCTGTGCCTGGAGAGCAGACCCAGGCCACCTGGTTCCCTCTGCTTTGTTCTTTATGGTTTGAGTTTTCTCTATGAGGGAGAAGGAGCTAGTTAGGGGGAGAGCTGCAGCCTGGGCTCACATATCAGCCCTGAGCATTCATCCATATGCACTCCTGAGCTCTGGGGCATTTCAGTTACACCATTTTGCTGAGCAGGCAGATCTGCCAGACTGTCGGGAAAACAGGCATGGGCAGAGACAGCCCAGCCCACTGCCACTCCCCTCACACCCCTTCCCCCAGCCTTGTCCCTTCTCTTCCCCCACTCCACCCCCCGCCCTGTGGTCCCACCCAAAATGAGCACATACACAAATATTTAATGGGAAAGCAGAAATGAGTTTCTAAATATTCTGGGGGGATTTGCTGGGTTGGCAATTTGTTTGGTGCTGATAATTGCATCTTACATTTTTCCAGCTTTACTTAAAACTGTGTGCCTGGTGCGCTGGCATTTAATTACTGCTCTGCGGCAGCCACAAGGTTATTTATTAAAGAGTTATTTTATCTTGATACAGTGGATCCTGCCCCTTGTCCCCTCCTTAATGTTGTGTTATTTTCATCAGAGAAATTTCCGGGAGTGAATGCAGATTGCGGGGCTGCCTCCCCCTGCGATTAGGCTGTCACTCCATTGAATGCTGATGCTTCTGGGTGCTGTGCCGCTCTATTACAGGGTGTTGTCAGCGCAAATAATTAGACTTAAAAGTTACAGCTGAAATATAATCCAGAAATGGCAGGGCCCTGTTTTGGAAATTGTCTATAAAATGTCAGCACTAAGGATGCACGGGGAAAGGTAATAGACCAGCATTGTTGGAGCCTGAGATTAGACCCTCAGTGCATTTTTCCCAGCTCTAGTTTTTCCTTCCCTGCTGTTGCTTCTGTCAGTAGACCAAGTCAAGAGCCAGTCCTGCTCCTTTTGGAGGCCTTGCACCTGAAGCAGCTAGAAGAGGCTGGTTGGGGCTGCTGCAGAGAGGCGCCAGCCACTCCTGCCTGTAAGTGATGGGGTGGCTGTCCAGGCAGGACTAGGATGCAGGGCCCTGTCGGCACTCAGAAAACCAGGAGGTTGTCCTGTGCCTCTCTTTCACTTGTCTGTCCTCTGTGGATGTACCTGACTCCATCACGTCATGGGGAAGATGTATCTGAGCTGCAAGAAACTGAGCTCCAGAATTCTTTGCATGTGGCTAAAGCTCCATGTCCTTGTGAAAGGGTGAACGTGGTACACCTGTGAACTTCTGAGTCGAGGCCAGTGCCTTGTGTTGGAGATGACCCTAGGGGTCACATCTGACTTCTCATACTTAGTCCTAGCTCCTGGAGTTCTCCTTCCGCCTGCACCGAAGAGAAGAAAAATAAAAACTCTTGTTAGTTCCTAAAGGACCTTCTTGTCCTTACAGTGGCTGGAAGAATGACCACTAGGGCTGACCCACAAGGTCTGCCTTTTGGCCTGAGGACCCTGTCTTCCAGGGACTATTTGGGGGCAAAGTCCAGTGGAGTTTCTGGGCTGCTAAGGTTGGAGCCCAAGGTATACTTGTCAAGGCCCTCTACTTTGCTGGAGCTCTTTGTTCTGGCACCAAGGACTTGATCAGGCTCCAAGATTCTACCACTGACCAGGGTCAAGCTTGCAGCTGTGACCTCTCCCCTGGCACAGGCTCTTAAGTCCCATCTGTATGCCAACTAGAGTATCATCTTCTGCCAGACTTAGCTAACCCAGAAGCTTCATCTCTGAGGTTGAAGCTCAGGAGGTTTCTGGGTCTCTTTTGAGCCCTGGCTGACAGGCTCAAAAGGGTATAAGGTTTTTATCACACAGACCTACTACTACTACCTATGTAGACTTGGGCATATTTCTAAAAGTCTCAAGTCTTAAAAGAGTTTTTTGCCCGTACTATGAGGTGGTAGCATCTACAGCATGGAACCCTCCAGTACCTGGTAGGTTGTCAAGAATGGTTTCCCTTCCTTGAATCCATTTTGATGCCCATTAATGAGGAGGTGAGGCACCCATTGGCTGAGAGGACAAGAATTCTGGTCAGTTAAGGTTGCTCCTCTGCCCTGGGCCTCTCCCTTTCTTGGCAAGCCTGAGCCTGGCCTGCACACACACCTGCTTTGTGTGTGCCTGTGTGCCCATCGGCTGTGCCCCAGGCCCATCTCAGGAGCCATGTAGTACTCATACCACCAGACTGGGCAGTAGTCCTGTCTGCGTTCTGGCCTCACCTTGTGCCACGTGGGGGAAGTGCTCAGAGTCCACAGAGTTGCTGTGGGGCTTTTGCCAGCCATGCCCTCAGGATCCACCTGTTCTCTGCCATGAGAACTACTGTGTCTGTGACGTGCTGTCACCATCAACGTAGAATCCTGGCATTAGAACAGATAACAGAAACCAAATCATACCCAAGCATAAGCAAAACAAGGAAGCTCTTGTATTACAAAAATAAAAAATGTGGAAATAGCTTTGGTACTGGACTGGGCTGCAGGCGGGTATTGGTGCAGTTTGGCCAGGCATGTGTCTGTCTTTGCCCTCTATCTGCTCTGTCTCTCTACGCCTTTGTTTTCAAACAGCTTATTCTACCTCTGGTTCTCAACCTTCCTAATTGCCACATTGTTACAAATGGAAAAAGGGTTGCGACACACAGGTTGAGAACCTCTGTTCTGTGTTGGGAAAGGTGTTCCCCTGGGCTTCAGGTCAGTGCCAGTGCTACTAGCTGCCCTAGTAGAGAAAGTTGCTTTTGTAGTAGTTTTTGCAAAAGCTTCAAAGCTGTTTCTTGTTAGCCAGATCTGGGTCACACACACATACCCATACCAAGAATGGGGCTAGAAGTGATTCCCCTAAAGAAAATGAGGATGCTGATTCTAGAAGGCAGAACACTGGGTCTCCACAGACATTCTGGTGCTCCATGTGAGCCTAGGAACACAGACCCAGCCCATGGCACCAGTCATGCCTGGCCTCTTCTGGGGACTGCCAGCATTTGGGTTCTATCTGGAGGACCCAGAGTGAGTGCTAAGGAAAGGAGGGCTTTGTGCACCCCTGGGGAGCCACGTAGGAGCTTGTTATGCAGGGGAGTGATACAATGAGGTTTGTTCCAGTTGTTTGTGGGGGGCAGAGGATCACAAGGCAGGAGGACCAGTGAAGAACCCATTACAGTGGGAAAGGTGGGTAGATGGCTTGGACTTTGTTGGTGGTAGTTGCTGTGTATTCTGAGAGAAATAAGTGGGTTCAAAAGATACATTAGGCAGCAGCATTAATGGGACCTGTGGACTTGGACTTGCTGATATCTTATCTCTGGGCCTTGGTTTTGACTCCTGTCCAAGGAGGTCAGAGATTGGACCAAGTGGTCTCTGCAGTTGCACCCAGCTCTGACTGTGATTTGGTGCTGTCAGTATAGTGAGGGTGCTCTTGATATAGTGCCATGGGTCCTCTGCATGCCTGGGCTCCCTAGCAAGGGTCCTCAGAGACCAGCACACTCAGCAGTCCCCTTGGGTCACTTAGCCTTGCTGCCTGCCTTCTCCTACTCTGTGAGTCAGGGTGCCCATATAAGACACACTCCACCTCTGCCCACCAGCTGCATGCCCCATCTGCACACCAAGCATGCCTGCCCACAGCCAGGTCTTATCCCTCCCTCTGCATGCTCCTGTGCCTGTGGCAAGTTTGCAAGTTCGGCGGGGTAGGGGTTCTAGGCTGTACCCTGGGCTGAAAAGCCCAGAACAACTTCTGGTCAGGGTCGTCCAAGGCAGGAGGTCGTGGCCAAGGCACAGCCACCCTTCCCCCCTTAAGACCCTTGCTCACTGGCGCAGAAAGCTGTCTGTTCAGCGCCCTCATCATGTTACTGCCATCATCATGCCCATCCTGCCCGCAGACCACGTGATCCTGGCCCGCCCAATTCCTTGCCCCTGATAAGCCCTCCTGAGGGTGGTCCTTCCTCTTGGATTCCAGGCTGTGCCCTGAGCAGGCTGAGGCCCTGACAGGTAGTCATGCCATTATCCTCATCTCTTCCTCTCAGGCCCCAGCCTGGAGGTGGAGGTACTGACTCCAGAGAAAGTGGCTGTGTCACTCCTAGACTGAGAACTACAGCAGCCCTGCTCAGAGGACCTCTGCCTTTGGGCCTGAATTTCTCTCACTGGTGCCCCTGGACACTCAGTGGTGGTTGGTCAAGAGCACACAGAGGTGGGCTCTGAAAGACAACCTGGGTTGTGGTTCTGAGGCGGCCTGGACCTTGTACTGAATCATCCAGGGTGAGCCTGGGCAGATGGGAGAGACTTCTGGGCCTTAGTTTCCTAGGCTCTAAAATGGGAGCTTTGTTGCAAGATCACTCACTGAGTAAGATATTGAATTCCAGAAAATCCCTGGGTTTGGGGCCTATTTCTAGCCCCAGAGTGGGATGGGAAATGGCCAGCTGGGGCCCAGGGATGCCACCCCACCTATCTCTTTTGAGTGTGGGTTTGGCTCTGACAAGAGGGGCTTCCTGGATGAGTGGCCCCTGCCTTTCCATGCACTGCGTGTTCTGCTCAGCCTATGAGTGTCTCTCTCCCTCCTCCCACAGTGCGCCGTGTGGCTCCTCGTTTCTCCATCCCTCCCAGCAGCCAGGAGGTGATGCCGGGCGGCAGTGTGAATCTGACATGTGTGGCAGTGGGTGCACCCATGCCCTATGTGAAATGGATGATGGGGGCTGAAGAACTCACCAAGGAAGATGAAATGCCGGTTGGCCGCAACGTGTTGGAGCTCAGCAATGTCATGCGTTCCGCCAACTACACCTGTGTGGCCATCTCCTCACTGGGCATGATTGAAGCCACGGCCCAGGTCACAGTGAAAGGTGAGTGTGATGGGTGCCTGCGGGGCCAGTGTCCTCCCTGATCCTAGGGCCTGTGGCAGGTGAGTGTGAGCTGGCTTCTGTGGGCATAGGCATGGCTGACGTATTGTTACCCTCTCTTGGGTGCCTCGGCCTGGGTCCTCCCAGCCCTTAGAGGGAAGGAGGAGTTTCTGTTTTTAGTAGCCCTAATGATAGGTAGTAGCTCACACATACTGAGTTCCTTAGCAGATCTTATGCTGATAGGCACAGTTTGTTTAGTCTTTGTATTACATAAGCGAGATAGACACTCTTAGTATCCCCATGTTACAAATGGGGGAACCAAGATGCAGAGAAGCTATATCATTTGCCCAGGTCGCACGGAGGTAAAAGAGAGAGCAGAGCCTTGAACCCTAGGTAGTCTGAATCCACAACCCACCCCCTCAAGTACTATATAGTCCCAGACTTGGTTTAACAGCTTCTCAGCAAAAAGGATGTGATTAAAATAGTAGCCAAGGGGGAGAAACGGGTTCTTTCTGTCCCAGACCCTAGGGACAAGCCCATGTAGAACATAGGTATATAACATATATGACTCCTTCCTGGTTTTCCTTTCTTCACTCTTACCTCCTTCTGATCCTTCCTCCATGCTGCAACTCAAGCCATCTTTTTAAAATGCAGATCAGGACCATGTCACTCCCTTTAAGAAAGGGAGAAACACCTTTCAGTGGCCTCCTAAAACTAGTAGCCTCTTGCCTTTGGCATGCATGGCAGCAAGGACACACCCTGTTCTGTTTGCTTCACTCCTTACCCCTCCCATCACTAGGTCCATGTCCCTGTCCAGTCCTCAACTCTGAGGCTTTCCTTCCTTGATGACCCCATTCAAGTCCCTGGATTTTTCTCCACCTCAGCATCCTGCTTCCTGTTGTCCTTGTATGTGCCAGAATCATGATTATCATCAGCTCATTCATTGATGCTCTCTTGAACTGTGCTATACACTCCATGAGAGCAGAAATGTGACCATGCGGCATTGTGGCCCTGACCCCAGCACAGTGCTTGGCACTTAGTAAGTGCTTAATAATTGTTTGTTGAATTATTGTCTATGGACCTAGGACTACTTAAGTTTGAGCCAAGCCATAAGGTCTGTGGGTCTAGCAGCCCCACCACTTCTAAAATCTAGGACCAGTTCCTTAAGAAGCATCTTCCCCCAACCCCATGCCTTGTCACACATACTTGCCACCAGGTGTGTGCAATGAGCGGCAGAGGCAGGCATCTGCCACCCAGCCCCGGTGCAGTCCATTTATGTGGGACCTTGAAGGCCACTTCAAGGCCCACCTTTGGGTCTGTTAAATGAGTCACATGGGCTTATGTGAGGATCCAGTGAGTACCAGCAGTGATGTACATGCATATCTAAATGCTCACAGGTCCCGAGGGCATGGACATACCTGGCCATTGTCTTCCACTAGGTGCCTGGTGCCTTCAGAAGCCACCATAAGGGTTAGGTACAGTGGCTCACGCCTGTAATCCTAGCACTGTGGGAGGCCAAGGTGGGTGGATTATTTGAGCTCATGAGTTTGAGACCAACCTGAGCAAAAGCGAGACCTCGTCTCTACTAAAAATAGAAGTGAGGAAAGAGGATCGTATCAGCCCAAGAGTTTGAGGTTGCTGTGAGCTATAACACTATGGCACTCTACCCAGGGCAATAGCTTGAGGCTCTGTCTCAAAAAAAAAAAAAGCTATCATAAGCTTTTTAGGCCATTCTTTAATGGTATGTGGGTGCCAGCCACACTCTGGTAACCAAATCAGCTGCCCTTGGATGGTCCCCAAGGGTAGGCCTGGTTCCTTGGCTCTTGACCTCAGGCAGTCCTGAGTCTTACTCTTTCCCCAGCTCTGCCAAAACCTCCAGTTGATCTTGTGGTGACAGAGACGACTGCTACCAGCGTCACCCTGACCTGGGACTCTGGGAATGCAGAGCCTGTGTCCTACTACGGCATCCAGTACCGGGCAGCGGGCACAGAGGGCCCTTTCCAAGAGGTGGATGGTGTGGCCACCACCCGCTATAGCATTGGTGGCCTTAGCCCTTTCTCAGAATATGCCTTCCGTGTGCTGGCAGTGAACAGCATTGGGCGAGGGCCACCAAGTGAGGCAGTGCGGGCGCGCACAGGGGAGCAGGTGCCCTCCAGCCCACCACGCCGCGTGCAGGCACGCATGCTGAGCGCCAGCACCATGCTGGTACAGTGGGAGCCACCTGAGGAGCCCAATGGCCTAGTGCGAGGATACCGCATCTACTATACCCCAGACTCCCGCCGCCCCCTGAGTGCCTGGCACAAGCACAACACGGATGCAGGGCTCCTTACCACTGTGGGCAGCCTGCTGCCTGGCATCACCTACAGCCTGCGTGTACTGGCTTTTACTGCTGTGGGCGATGGCCCTCCCAGCCCCACCATGCAGGTCAAGACCCAGCAAGGAGGTAGGTGGGGGCGAGTTGGCTTTACATGTTCTGTATTCTGTATTCATGCATCTGTAGAGGTTCTGTAGATGCGTGAGGGTGAGAATCTGCCTTTCCTTGCCTTCTCCCTGGGCACCCCTGCCCTGAGGGCCTTGGTAAGGCTGACAGTGCCTAACGTGGGGGTGTTACAGTGCCTGCCCAGCCTGCGGACTTCCATGCTGAGGCCGAGTCGGACACTAGGATCCAGCTCTCATGGCTCCTGCCCCCACAGGAGCGGATCACCAAGTATGAGCTTGTGTACTGGGCAGCAGAGGATGAAGGCGAGCAGGTGAGCCACGGGCAGGGCAGGGTGGAGGGGGCCTCCTGGTCTCTGAGGATCTGTGACAGGCTCATTCAGGCAGGCTTTTCTGGATGCTCTGGCTTCTGGTCACATCTTCTAGGCTTTCTGCTGGGGGCTTTGTGCTGCACGTGGCCTATGTGCTGTGTACTCTTTATCACCCCCGTGGTAGGTATAGAGTCCCTCGGGTTGGCCGTAGATCTCCCAGGCTCTGGCCCATGTGACTGGCAGAGCCCAAAGCTCCCCCCACCTGTGCCCCAGGTGGTTCCATGTAGCACCTGTGGTGTGAGCCATGTGGCCTTGTGTGGAGCCAGTCCAGAGCCACCACCTGTCTGGAGGCATCACATTGTAGCCATATAGGGGAATAGTCTCTGAGTGACCTTTGAGGTCAGAGTGGTCAGTGAATTCTCCCTGCTCTTCCAGCACAAGGTGACCTTCGACCCTGCTGCATCCTACACTCTAGAGGACCTGAAGCCTGACACACTGTACCGCTTCCAGCTGGCTGCCTGCTCAGATTTGGGTGTGGGTGTCTTTACCCCCACCATTGAGGCCCGCACGGCACAGTCCAGTAAGTGTCTGTGAGGCCACTGTGGGTTACATCTGGGCTGGAACACACACATTCCTCCCCCCCACCCCCATCCACACCCTTCCTCCTCAGCCAGGTGGGTGGTCAGTTCTGCTGAGCCCTGGGCTGAGCTGTGGGTCTAGACCCTGAGAAAGGGCCAGGTAAGTACCCCCAGTCTGTCTAGGCGGCTGCTACTCCCTGCCCCACCTTCTGCCCCCATGTCCCACCCTGCCCAGGTGAGTTCTGTCTGTGACTCGTCCCTGTCCTCCATCCCCCTTCTGCACCATCACACTAGCTAACTGAGCCATCCTCTGGGGGGGCCTGCCTTGTCCCCGACCTGCTTTGGTGGCCATCTCCCCTTTCCATGGCCCCATGTCTCATCTTCACCCATGTTCCCTTCCTCATACCCTCTCCTTGAGAATCACCTGTGAACCAGGTAGCCACCTCAAGCCACCTGCACTTGGAATCAGGTCTGTGAGAATGTGACCGACTTTGTGAGCCTCTCCAAATGCCTGCTTGTGGGACCCTGTGGCCATGTGGAGAATATCTGTGAAGCCGTTTGTATGGATACTGTATGGCTTTATGTTGCTGCGTCACTGAGGCTTTGATGCTGTGACTGTGAATGTGGCACTGAGAGTAGATGTGGCCCACATGGACCACCTGGCTGTTTGGCACCTGGATGTGCATGTCAGTCATCTCTAATAGGGCCAAGTCTCTGTGGGTAACTCTGGCCTGAGCCTGTGACCACATCTGTACATCTGTGTAGCTTTCCAGGTGGAAGACTGAGTACATGTGTGACTCTGAGGGAGGTTAGGTAACCTGTGATCACGGACCCATAGTAAGCCACTGTCTGAGATGCTCTATGGTAATGTAGCCATGGTATGACTGCCTGGATGGCACCATGGGATTAGATGGTGACCACACGTGCTAATCACAGACATAGCAGTATCTCCAAAGTGGTCCTTATGCCATGGGACTGTGCATATGTTCCAGTGATGTCAAAAAACCGTGTGCAACCTTGTGTTCGTGGATTTATTTTAGAAGCTTCTGCTGTGTTCCTGCATGGGGGCCGGCCCCATGCTTATTATTGCAGGGCTGGCTGTGACCAGTAGACATGGCCCCTGCCCACAGAGATTCTAGAAAGTCGAGTGGGTAGATCTTACGCCTGTAATGACCCAAATGAGCTTTTAATGACATTGATGTAAAGTTGGATGGAAGAGATGAACAGGGTAGAGAGATGATGTGGCAGGACCTACTCTGGGCTAAGGGGTCAAAGAGGCTGTCTTGGGAAGGTGCCAATTGGGTGAACAAGCAGGAGCAAGCAGCACACTAGCCTTGGGCAGGAGGGCGTTTAGTCATGGTCAGAGCCATATTACTGCCAGAGCCCCATGAATGGTGGGGCATTAAGGACAGAGAAAGAGCAGAACTATCAGTGAGAATGGACAGGGCAGCCTGCAGGGAAGCAGGAGGCCAGTTAGGAGGCTTTGCAGAAGTCTAGGTAGATAGTGGTGGCCCAGGAGAGGTGGTAGTAATGGAGGGTTTCAGAGCTATCTAGTCACCGAGTGGTCAGGACTTGTTGAGAGAGTGGGATTGGGGGCTGAAGGAGAGGGAAGCTAAGGTGAATCTTGTTTCTGGTTTGTTCCATGTGGGGGGAGAGTAGTGTCACCCCAGGATAAGAAACAGGGCAGAGGCAGGTACAGAGTGTACCTGGTTTCAGATGTTATGTGCCACCCACGTGGTGCTATTTAGCAGGCTGCTGGCATCCAGGGTTCAGGCAGGAGGTGCAGGACCTTGAGAAGACTGGAGATAGGAGGGAATTAGGGTAGGGCAGCATCCTGGAGGTTGGAAGAAAGTCTCAAGAAATAGACCAGATGCTACAGCTGCTAGTCAAGAGCACCCAGTGGATCTGGTGAGGTAGAGGGTGGCCCAGAGCTGTCTTGGTGGTGTACTAGGGACTAGTAGTTAAGAGAGGCATGCAGGTGTACTAGGGACTTGCAATTAAGAGAGGCATGCAGGGCGGTGAGGAAGCAACGGCCACAAGCTCAGTCATGGTTGGTAAGTTTAGCTGTGAATGAAGGGACTGCTATAGCTAGAAGGGGCTGTGAGGCTGAGGGTTTGATTTTTTTTAAGATGGGAGAACATTGAGCATATTTGAATGCTGCTAGAAAGAGTTACTGGGAAAAACAAAGAATTGCAGAAAAGAGATTAATAACTGGTGGGGCCTTGGGTGGTGGTAGAGAGTAGCACGAAGATGGCAGGATACTGGCCTTGGCAGGTAGCTCACCTCTCTCTTCGTGGGCTGTGAGTGGAGAGGAGAGAATCGGTGTAGCTGCAGGTAGGCTGGGAGGCGTGGTAGCTAGAATCGGAAGGAGCTGCTATTAAAAGGCTCCGTTTTCTCTGCAAGTGAGGCACAAGGTCATATGTTGAGGGGAGGAAGGTGAAGGGAGCTATAGGTCTGGGGAGCATGGAGGGGCATGCAGAGATCAGGAGGTATAGGGCATTGGGATGTTGGTGAGAGCAGAGTGGGATGGTGGCCCATTGAAACAGACTATGGAGGGTGGGAAGGATGAGGTTAATGGCAGGGTTCCCTAAGAGCTGGTGGGCAGATGCAGTACCAGGGGCTTGGAGCCAATGAGCCAGAATGATTGGTCTGTGAAAGCAAGTGGGAGGCCACTGTCCTGGCCATTCCCAGTAATGACAGCATCCAGGACATGGCCACACAGCCTTATTGGGGGGGGAGAAAGCCCTAGGAGGGGCTCTGGGCGAGCAAGTTACCTGGGTAAATGATGAGGGCAGAACTTGAGGTAGAGAGGAAGCCTATACAGTGTAGCAGACTCCACAGTGGGCATGGAGTCTGGAAATGTCAACACCTGCCTCTAAATCCCCAAGAGCCTGCTGAGTGAGAGTATCTCTGCCAGGCATTCTCTCCACACCCTAGGGACGTTGGCCTCATTCAGGTCTGGCCTCTAATCTCTGGCCAAGCAGCCTTACATTAAAGCAGCCATTGGAACCGTTCTTCCTCAGAGGAAAGAGATGTGGATGCAGCAGTATGGAGCAGTCCCCTGGGGGTGGTTGTGTGTGTGGCAGGGTATGGGTTGCTGGCAGTGGAATGGCCACATGCTTGTGCATATTGTTTTGTGCCACATATGTTTTGTGTAAGACATCGTGTACATGGGAGAGACTTCATGTGTGAGAGATGTCATCTCAGAACTTTACAGGTGTGAGACATTGTGTGACAATGTGTATGTGAGATGCTGTACGTGATAGTGAGACACAGGGTGTGTATGAAAAGTATAGGTAAGACAGTGCCTGTGTGTGACACTATGTGAGACACCCTCTGGCATTGTGTGTGTGACACTGTGTGTGAGACATTATGTGACACTGGAGATGCTGGGTCTGTGAGACACTGAGTGTGAGACACTGTGACAGTGAATGTGGGTATAAGACAGTATGTGAGACTATGTGTGACAGAGTGCATGTGTCTGAGACACTGAGTCTTGCTTGTGACACTGAAACATTGTGTGACACTGAGTGAGACATATATGTGTGACTCTGAGTGTGGGTGTGAGAGAGAGAACTGTAGTCCAGAAGGAGTCAGGCTATCCTGGCATCAGTGACAGCAGCTGCCCAGAGGGTCCCTGGGATGGACATTTCACTCACGGGGTAGCCTGCTTGGGTGAGTCTCCAGTCTGCTATGACTCAGTCTCCATGCCTGTGATCCCCATCCTCCATCTGCCTGCTTCCCCCCCCCCCCCATTTGTCTTCCCCAGCCCCCTCCGCCCCTCCCCAGAAGGTGACATGTGTGAGTGCGGGCTCCACCATGATCCGGGTAAGTTGGGTCCCGCCACCGGCCGACAGCCGCAATGGCGTTATCACCCAGTACTCCGTGGCCTACGAGGCAGTGGACGGCGAGGACCGTGGGCGGCATGTGGTGGATGGCATCAGCCGTGAGCACTCCAGCTGGGACCTGGTGGGCCTGGAGAAGTGGACGGAGTACCGGGTGTGGGTGCGGGCACACACAGACGTGGGCCCTGGCCCCGAGAGCAGCCCAGTGCTGGTGCGCACCGATGAGGACGGTAGGCAGTGGCACCATGGGGCGGGGGTGCACTGTGCCCTGGACACCACCCACCACACACCCCAGGGCCTTTGCCTCCCACCAACCCAGGCAAACTCTTCTTTGTGCTGTAGGCTTAATGGCCCAAACTGGGGAGAGAGAGCTTAGGGGACAACCTATGCCCAAATCTCAGTATTTGGCTAAGGCAAAAGCAGCAGCCTCACCTAAGACTTTAGAGGTCAAGACTGGAAGATTAGTATGAAAGATACTCAAAGTAGAATTAGCAAGACTCCACCTTGGCTGGCCATTGGCATGATTTGGGAGCCTAAGAGCAGTTAGTACAGGTTGTGCTAACGTTGGAGTGGTCGAAGGCCTGGTGCCCCATCTCCACCTGTTGCCCCACCTTCCTCCCCATGCACACACAAAGTGAGGTAGCCCTAAGCCAAAGGGCTAGGCAGGGCCCATCCTGGACTCTTCCCTGGGGCAGGCAGAGGGAGCCTTGCATGTTCCTCAGCAGGGACAGCTGATCTAAGAAACTATTTCAGGCCTTTCTTAGAAACATGGGGTGTAGAGGCAGGGCCCTCAAGTTTGCTCTCAAGTTTGCTATGCCCACCTGAACCAGGAGCAACACCACCAGGCCTAACTCCCTTTTCTGTTTGGCCCACAGTGCCCAGTGGTCCACCACGGAAGGTGGAAGTGGAGCCACTGAACTCCACTGCTGTGCATATCTCCTGGAAACTGCCTGTCCCCAGCAAACAGCATGGTCAGATCCGTGGCTACCAGGTCACCTATGTGCGGCTGGAGAATGGCGAGCCCCGTGGCCCACCTGTCATCCAGGATGTCATGCTGGCTGAGGCCCAGGTGTGCCACTGGGTGGTGTTGGGGGGATGAAAGATAAAACAGAAAACAACATACAGTACTTCCTCTTTGGGGCCTGAATGTCTCCCCTCCTCTGCCTGCCCTCAGAGGTCCTGTGACTGCCTTTCCTTTGTCATGAGACCAGGGATGCCTTGCAGCTTCGGGATGGGGTGCACTGAGATTGGTAGGGGTAGGGCCATAGAAAGACATTACCTGTTCTACCCAACCTGTGCAGCCCACATCCCACATCCCACCAGCCCCATCTATCCTGGTAGCAATCCTAGCCTGGCAGTGCCCTGTGGCTTAGCCACCAGCACTCACATGGAGGAGTTTGATCTACAGAGAGCCCAGGTCCCCATTGCCACCCCTGCTGAGGAGTGACCGTTTGTGGTTTACAGGAAACACATTCACTATAGTGGTTAGGCTTGGTTTTTCAGATGTGGCTTCCTCCTAGACTATGCTGGGTTGGCCTCCACTCCTCCCATGGCCAGAGAGAGGGCACTCCTAGGCTTTTCTTTTCCCTGGCTTGGCCATAAGTCTGCGGCTATTGTAGAGCCCCATGAAATGCGAAGCAGGCTGTTGTTCTGCTTCTGGCCCATCCCACCCCCAGGAGGATGGCTTAGCCCCTGATGTTTCTTAAGGGTGGAACCTGCCCACCAGCATCATGATTCTATCAGTGCTTTTCTGACTTCCTGGGATGATGTTTCTGCATGGGAGCTTGGGGCAAGGTCCCCAGGGTATGCTGAGCACTGGTCTGCTATGCAGATGAAGAACCTAGAGCATTAGAAGGTTGTATGAGTGGTGAATTGCCCAGCAAGTGCGTAGCTGAACTTAGATTAGGAGCCAAGACTTAGGACCCCCTAGGAAAGGGCTGCAGTTACTGTTGGGAGCTCCTTCCCACAAGACTGCTGAAGAGTCACAACATCTGGGTGGTTTGCTCTCAGTGTCTCCTCACCAGAAGCAGGGCCAGGGCTGAACCAGCCTTGACTCCCACTGGCGCCCACATGCTCTCCCCATCCAGCCTATTACTCCTGCTGGGCTGGGAACCAGGTGCATGCACGTGTCCCGTGTTGTACTTGCTGAGCTAAACGGTGTGCCCACCCACACAGACAGGCAGGAGCCTCATTGCCTATGGCTAGGCTCAGCCCTCTGCAGCAAAATTCCTATCTGCCCAGGGCATGCCTTATTTCTCCTCTGGGATGTCCAATGCTAAGGGACCAGGGGTGGAGGAGACCGGCATGTGCACCTGCCTGCATTCCTGGGCGGGTCAAGGGTTCCTCGTGGGGCCTCAGCAAACACACCCAGCCAGAACCATCCGGGAAATGGGCTCCTTCCAGCCCCTCCCATCAGGAGACCAATGGCCACAGCTGTGGAAGCCATGGTTCCAAAGAAGCCATTTTAGGGGCTGCCTTCTGGTCCCAAGCAGTTTGGAAGGGAGGTGGGCCAAAGGATCAGGGACATGGCCCTTTTAGCCTTAGACATCCCATGATGAGGAATAAAGTTGAGCCTGGGCTCCAGGGAGGCCCCAAAAGATGGGGGCCTTCCCCTGTGACCCTACAGGGACTAGGGCATTCTGCTCCATACCACTAGGAAAGCAGATGGGACCTGGTCCTCAGCCTGACCCCAGGGCCCATCTGTCCCTTGTGCTTCCCTGTCAAGGACACCAAGCCTATTCTTATTCACCCAAAGCACCATCTGTTCAGCTCAGGGCCCCCACGAATCCTGAAAGAACTATATGGAACATGCCCCTGCCCCCACCCCAATAGTGTAGAACCAGACCTACCTCCTGTGATGGCTTCTATCCCCCCATCTGCCTGTGTCCCTCTTTCATGGTCTCTATTTCTCCCATGCACAGCCTCTGTCTTTATCTAGTTCATCTCTTTCTCCTCCCTCTCTACTTCTCTGATCCCTTCTTTTCCCTGTATTTGGTTTAACCCTCTGACTTGCCCTTCTTTTTCCCTCTGCTTCTGACACAAGAGAGGCACCGTCTGAGAACGTCCATGCCCAGGCCTAGCTTGGACAGCCCAGGACTTCCCTGTAGGCAAGGAGACTAGAGCAGAGATAGGCTCCCCCATACCTTGTGAAGTGCCCAGACATTCAGGGCCTATCCATAGCCTCCCCCCATGTTCTGTTCCATACTTCTTACAAGGACTTTGCAGTAGTTTCCTTGAATAAGAGAATGGCCACCCAGCACAGAGGCAAAGCTAGTGGACAGAGAGAGGCCAGACCTGCACAATGAAGGTGATAGGGCTAGAGGACCCTTAGGTCCTCCAAGCCTAGAGATTTTTTTCTTTTTCTTTTTTTTTTTTTTTTTTAGAGAGTCTCACTTTGTCATCCTCGGTACACTGCTATGGCATCATAGCTCACAGCAACCTCCAGCTCTTGGGTTTAAGTGATTCTCTTGCCTCAGCCTCCCGAGTAGCTGGGACTACAGGCGCCTGCCACAACGCCCGGCTATTTTTTGTTGCAGTTTGGCCAGGCGCCCTACTCGCTGAGCCACAGGTGCCACCCGAAGCCTAGAGATGTTATAAGCCATCTCCCTGTGCTGTGCCTGACTGCCAGAGGGCATACAAATGGAGACTTCAACCTCTCCACCTTTCCAGCTAGCATACCAGCATACACCAGTGGCCTGCAATACTGATAGCTCTGAAATCTCCCTGCCTTGCTTCTCAGGCACCTCTGAAGGGAATAGAGGTGTAGATAGTTCCCTGTGCCTCTGGGGCAAGGCCCAGGGTCCAGGGTTGGCCCTCATGGCCTTCATGATCTTGCTGACAAGGCTGCCCTTTGGTCCACACCAGCCATGGTACAGCTCTTACTGTTCTGGGACACACCTTGTGCCTAGGGTGATGATATAATTTTATTGTCCCAACCTGGGATATTTTTGAGAGTGGAAAGAGGCTCTGAATAATACCGTAAAAAGAGGCTTGGACTTGGGACTGACCTGGGCAGACCAGTGTTTATGGTTACCCCACTTTGCTTTTGCTGTCTTCTTCCCCCTCTGGTCAAGTTGTCCAACCCACCCCACATGTCAGGCAGCCTGACCTCACAGTACCTGCGACCACTGTGAGTTTTGATGGGCCCTCTACCTTTTGGCTGCATCCCCTCCAGGTCCTCTTCCCCTCCTCTCCTCAACCCTGGCACACACAATTGGTGCTCAGTGAGGTAGGGACTTAATCTTTGGATGGTTCCTGGGATGCAACTCCTATAGGCACTTCAGAGGCCCAATTTCTTCATCTGTCCTCCCTGGGCTAAGTCTACCCTCTGGGCCAGGGTGCTTCACCATCCTTGTCTCCCTTTCTCTCCCTCTCCCACGGTCAGTGGCAGCCAGAGGAGTCCGAGGACTATGTAAGTAACAGGTGTGCAAGCGTGGGTGAGACCTGGGTCAGGCTGGGCTCATGGGACACTCCCCTTCTCCCTCCTCTCCTGCCAGCCTGTGCTGCCAAGATCTGCAGGGCACCAGCCACATCCAGAGAAAACTGGCATTTAGATGCAAGCACTGAGCAGAGTAGCAATTGGCATTTCCTCTAATCCTTACTTCTCGCCCGTCGAGCAGCAATTTGAGACCAATGTTCATGATTGACCAGCCCCTTCTCCAGCCAGACAGGGATGGAGTTAAATCCGATCCTGATTGTTAGGGCTTATTGATCCCTGGAGTGAAAAATCACCTGCTTCAGGGCCTGGGCTGGGAGGGCAGTCTAGGGAGCCAGGTTCTGGCATTGGTGCATTCTGAAGCCTCACCCCTGGGAGATCTTCCAGCTGGGGCAGAAGGCCTGCGAGGGGTTGGTGGTGGATGCAGTGGACCCCCCCAAGGCTCAGAGCTGGAGGGACACTAGGGTTGGTGGTGACAGCTCTTGCTACTGCACAATGGTCCTCTCCCTTCTTCCCACCCTTCTCTCCATGTGGTGTGGCTTGACCCCTTGGTTTCTCTGCATGTCCAGAAATGATGCTTTTGCTGGAGAGGGGTACATGGGCAGGGTCTGTCTAGGTGGGAGAACTTGGCCATGGCTGACTTCTCAGGCATCACTTGGTGCAGAAGGGGAAGTGAGTTCCTTGGGGTTCTTTGTCCTTGTCTTCTAGCCCCCTTCTCAGGAGGTATCACAGGGCAAACATGTTCACAGAGGTAGTGGCCTAAATGGGGGTCAGGTGGGGTGGTACCTTAGCCCACTTGTCCACTTCACTGTGTGTGTGTGTGGTCAAGAGCTGTGTGAGGTGTGGGATGCATGCCTTGTATGTACATGTGTGCAGGGACCTCATGAGGTATCATTTACAGCACAATGGAGTGAGGGAAGCGATTGTGGCCTTTTATCTTGTCTAAAAGGAAGAATGAGCTTTCTGGGATAGGCCCTCCTAGGCCCATATCCCCCCTGCCTGCCCTTATGACCCCTGGCCCTGTGTGCCAGGCACCCCCCCATGAGCTAAGATCGGAAGGCAGCTGATGTGATCTCTCCCTGCACTTCTGTGATGAGAATGGGCCCATCTTTCTTCCTCAGGAAACCACCATCAGTAGCTTGACACCAGAGACCACATACTCTGTTACTGTTGCCGCCTACACCACGAAGGGGGATGGTGCTCGGAGCAAACCCAAAATTGTTACGACGACAGGGGCAGGTGAGTAAGGGAGTCAGGACAGACCATGGTGAGGGGCAGCAGGGAGAGGGCAACACCAGAGTCCAGCACATGGTCATTCAGTCCCAGGCCAGCCCACCATGATGATCAGCACCACGGCCATGAACACTGCGCTGCTCCAGTGGCATCCGCCCAAGGAGCTGCCCGGTGAGCTGCTGGGCTATCGGCTGCAGTACTGCAGAGCCGACGAGGCACGGCCCAACATTATCGATTTTGGCAAGGACAACCAACACTTCACGGTCACCGGTCTGCACAAGGGGGCCACCTACATCTTCCGGCTTGCTGCAAAGAATCGGGCTGGCCCAGGCAAGGAGTTTGAGAAGGAGATCACAACCCCCGAGGACCTACCCAGTGGCTTCCCTCAAAACTTGCGTGTGACAGGACTCACCACATCTACCACAGAACTGGCCTGGGACCCGCCAGTGCTGGCAGAGAGGAATGGGCGCATCACCAACTACACCGTGGTATTCCGTGATATCAACAGCCAGCAGGAGCTGCAAGACATTACTGCAGACACCCGCCTCACACTTTCCAGCCTTAAGCCAGATACCACTTACGACATCAAGGTCCGTGCGTGGACCAGCAAAGGCGCCGGCCCACTCAGCCCCAGCATCCAGTCCCGGACCATGCCTGTAGAGCAAGGTGTGTGCTGTGGGCATGGCAGTGCTTTCCCGTGCGTGGCTGCGCCTGGGGACCTCTGCTTTCCTTGACCCACTGACCTCTGGAGACTGATCCACCAGCCTCTGGTGTGTGATACCTCCAGTTTCTTTTTTCTTTCCTTTTCTTTTCTTTTCTTTTTTTTTTTTGAGACAGCCTCAAGCTCTCGCCCTGGGTAAAGTGCCGTAGCATCACAGCTCACAGCAACCTCCAACTCCTGGGCTCAAGTGATTCTCCTGTCTCAGACTCCCAAGTAGCTGGGACCACAGGTGCCTGCCACAACACCCAGCTATTTTTTGGTTGCAGTTGTCGTTGTTTGGCGGGCCCGGGCTGGATTCAAACCCACCAGCTCAGGTGTATGTGGCTGGTGCCCTAGCCACTGGAGCCATTAGTGCTGAGCCTTTTTTTTTTTTTTTTTTTTTTTTTTAGAGAGAGAGTCTCACGTTGTCCCCCTCAGTAGAGTGTCATGGTGTCCTACCTCATAGCAACCTCAAACTTTTGGGCTCAAGCATTTCTCTTGCCTCAGCCTCCAAGTAGCTGGGACCTCAAGCACCTGCCACAATGCCTGAATATTTTTAGAGATGAGGGTCTTGCTCTTGCTCAGGCTGATGTCGATCCTGTGAGCTTAGGCAATCCACCCGCCTTGGCCTCCCACAGTGCTAGGATTACAGGCGTAAGCCACCACGCCTGGCGATACCTCCAATTTCTCATGACTGACCACTAACCTCTGGTGAACAGGTGCCATGCTCTTGGGTATTCGACCCTTGACCTCTGCTGTTCTTCACTACTAACCTGTTGTGTGACCTTCCAGTTTCTTCTCACCTTGACCCATTGATCTCTTGACTATATCACCACTCTTGGGTATGCACCTTACTGATCTTTGATGTGTGACACTAATGTCTTAGGGCAGTGACCCACTGACCTCAGCATTCTCCACTCTTCTCTGGTGTGTGGTCATATGCTTCTCGTGACTGAAACCCACTGACCTCTGGTCACTCTGACCTTGTGTCTATGAGCGCCAGCTTTTACCTTCACACTTCCAGAGATTTCTATCCTCCTCCGCCCTGTTTGGTGCTCACTGTGAAAGAGCTTGGGACTGGGAAGTGACCTGCAATTCAAAGCTGGCAGGGAGCGGGGTGTTTGGTACTCTGCAGCCATTCGTAACCACCCCACTGGGTGTCCTGGCCATCTCCTCCTATCAGGGAACCCTTTTGGCCCACTTACCCCAGCTCAGATACTCAGCCAGAGCTGACCCTTCGTTATACCTCTGCAGTGTTTGCCAAGAACTTCCGGGTGGCAGCTGCAATGAAAACATCTGTGCTGCTTAGTTGGGAGGTTCCCGACTCCTACAAGTCACCTGTACCCTTCAAGGTGGGTAAGAGCCACAGACAGCCATGCCCAGCACACAGAAGGGCCTGCCCTTGTGCTGTCATTCAATCTCAGCCCACATGTGTGCACGTCTGCTGAGCAGGATCCTAGTTGTGTGTGTGAGCACCATATCCTGCAGGCCTATGGTGGGGAATCTCACCTAGAGACGCTGCCACACTTCCCTCCCACTGTCCCCTGCAGATTCTATACAATGGGCAAAGTGTGGAGGTGGATGGGCACTCTATGCGGAAGCTGATTGCAGACCTGCAGCCCAACACGGAGTACTCCTTTGTGCTGATGAACCGTGGCAGCAGCGCGGGGGGCCTGCAGCACCTCGTGTCCATCCGTACGGCCCCTGACCTCCTGCCACACAAGCCAGTGCCTGCCTCTTCCTACATAGAGGATGGCCGCTTCTCCCTCTCCATGCCCCATGTGCAGGACCCCTCACTAGTCAGGTGTGCACACAGGCTTCTGGGGAGGGAGGGCAGGCCTGGAGGCCGCAGGAAGTGACCATTCTGTTTCTTGCTTTGTCCACCCAGATGGTTCTACATCGTGGTGGTGCCCATTGACCGTGTGGGCGGGAGCATGCTAACGCAAAAATGGAGCACACCTGAGGAGCTAGAGCTAGATGAGGTGCCTGAGAGGGTTTGGGAACACCGATGATAGCCCCATCACAGTGGTTGGCTGTGGCTTTCCTACTCTGAGCAGTCCCCCAGGACTTCTATTTTCACTCCCCAAATCAGAATCCCTCTCCTGGCTGCTCTGGCTGGCAGCCTGCTCCCTCTCTGGAGAGAGGAGCTCTGAAGGAAACCCCCTGGGATTGTTCAGAGAACCTCTGGAGAGCTATGGAGAATTTCCTGAGGGAGAGTGATGAGAATCCTCAGGGGTGGGGAGTCCTGGAGACATCTCTGCAGGTCTAGAGAAGCCCAAGCCCACTAGACTTTGCAGGGGCTGTGGAGGACTAAATGAGCCTTATAGCCTGTGGCCCTCAGACATTTGAAATTCTCTATCCTCTCATAGCCCTATCTCTTTAGATGGAGACAGCTTACCCACAGCGCAGCTTCTCTTGTACTGGTGGGCCTCATGGCATTGTGGTATCCCCATCACTCTGGGAGGGTGGACTAGGCCAAGTGTGGCTTTTACATGGGAGATGAGCCTCCATCCCAGCCCAGGGAGCTGATGTCCCAGGCCACAGCCTCAGGGGCAGCATGTTCCAAGGCCCCACATGACCCCATGCTGTGCTCCACCAGCTCCTAGAAGCCATTGAACAGAGCAGTACGGAGCAGCGGCGGCGGCAGGCAGAGCGCCTAAAGCCGTATGTGGCTGCTCAGGTGGATGTGCTCCCCGAGATGTTCACCCTGGGGGATAAGAAGATGTACCAAGGCTTCTACAATCGGCCCCTGTCTCCAGACCTGAGCTACCAGTGCTTCATACTTGCCTCCCTAAAGGAACCTATGGACCAGGTCTGTCTGAGTCATCCTGCCTCTCAATACCCCAAGCCTACAGGCCTGACCTGAGACTAGGCCAGACTCAAGTACCACAAGATCCCAGGCTTGAGGCAGCCCCAGAGACCTGAGACCTGCCCTAGGGATCCCAAGACACAAGGTTCTAGGGACCAGAAGGCCAGGCTTAATCTGACCTCAGGGAGCCAATCCTGTCAGTCTGCCACTTAGGGTCGGGGAGACCAGGCCAGCCTAGCCCCTCATAACCAACCCAAGGGCCCTTTCTCCAAGGTGAAGGGTACAGGGTGGGGGATCTCATTGAACTCATAGCTGTGCTATTCCTCTGCTGGGCCACAGAAGCGCTATGCCTCCAGCCCCTACTCAGATGAGATTGTGGTCCAGGTGATACCAGCCCAGCAGCAGGAGGAGCCCGAGATGCTGTGGGTGACAGGCCCTGTCCTGGCAGTCATCCTCATTATCCTCATTGTCATCGCCATCCTCCTGTTCAAGAGGTGAGCACTACCTTCAGGGCTTAGTGGGCAGCTGTGTGCTCCTCGCATCCCAGGGCCTCTCTGGGTGGGGAGCCTATGGAGATGGTGCAGCGTCCCAGCCCGGGCTCAGTCAGGAACCAGGACAGGCAGGAGCAGTGTGTGCACGTGTGCTCTTGCCTCTGCACGCCTGCATCTGTCGGGTGGGAGATTAGGATATCAGCCTGGGTGTGAGGAGCCAAAGCTTCCCATAAGGTTGTTCCATGCATTCTGGGGCATGTCTGTTGGCCTCTGTGTTTCTCTGGATATGAGTGTGTCTGTCTCCTCTTCAGCTTCAAGACACCACCCTGTCCTGGTCTCCTATCTTAAGTCGCTTCCTTCTGTCACCATTCCTGGATGATTTCCCCAGCCTCACTCTCCTGCTTAGGCCTAGAGAGGTTCAGACTCAGCTGTGACCCCACATGCCCACTGCT
This sequence comes from Loris lydekkerianus, assembly GCA_963574355.1. Lineage (NCBI taxonomy): Eukaryota > Metazoa > Chordata > Mammalia > Primates > Lorisidae > Loris > Loris lydekkerianus. The sequence goes on from CAUYPK010128096.1 coordinate 47,188, forward strand.
GTACACTTAGAGGCATTTATGGAAAGCTTCTTGGGACCACTGTGTCCATAGCCATCTACGCCTCAGTGTGCCCTTAACTCTTAGGTCTCTCTTGGGTAGTTGAGCCTCCTGCCCTTGGAGTCTCCCCTTCCTACCTCCATGCACTTCCCAGCCTGAAAGCCACTTCCAAAGGTTTGATTTTGCCATCCTCAATTTAAAACCTTTTGGTGACTCCCAAAATAATGGCCAGCCAAATGCCTGACTGACCTGGCCCCTGCCACCACCCAGCACTGCTGATCTCACACATATGTCAGTGAGCACCTGGAGGGTGAATGTGTGCTGGTCTGTGTGTCTGAATGCATCTCTGCGTAGGAGCACCTATATCCTGTACTCCTGCCCGGGTCCCAGTGCTCCTCCCTGAAAAGTCGTCTACTTCCTCCCAGGTGGCTAGACCCTAAGCGGCCCGCACATACACTCATCCTTCCCACCCCTGCCTGCATCTGGTGTCCAGAGAGGCAAATCCCCTCCCTTTGAATGTCATGTGTGTGCCATATCAGGGGCCTGCAGTGTTCCCTGTCATAAGAGGGCCAAGTGCTTGGTAGAAACAATGACCGTTCCTTTCTCTGTCTTTGCCTGTCTCTCGGGACCTAGTAAACAAGAAAGGTAGGAGTCATTCCTTCTCTTTTCACATGCCTCCCCCTCTACTTTTTATCCTTGAGCATATTTTGGGCCAGCAGGGAGGGATGGTACTTTGACCAGAAGCCTCTTGGCCTGTGGCTTTAAGCAGCAAACTGCCTGGTCAGCTCAACAGAGTCCCCAGCTCAGGACTGAGTCCTCAGTGTGAGGGGCGGGTTCTGTCAATCTCTTCTTGTTCCAACTCTGTACCCTCCGCAGAGGATGTTTCTTCTCAGAGGCACATGCATAGTGTAGACATCATTGTCTCCCTAAGTATACAGAGCTCCCAGAACCTTCCCCAGGCTCATATCTCTGAGAAGTTACCTAAGTGCTGCAAGAGACTGTCTGCGAAAAGAGCAGTGGGAAGTGTGTCTTGATACACATTAGAGCACAGTCACACATGTTCTTCCTCCCCACACACATATACAGACCACAAGTGGCCCCTAGCTATTTGTCAGCAGCTGAGTCCCATGGTCTATCCCTGACCCTGACTTTATAGATGGGGAGACTGAGGCCACCAAGAGAGGACTCTGCCCAGCTAGGGTGATGCCTTCCCCGTCCCTCCCCTGCTACCCTGGGCATTTACTATGATACTCTAAGAGTCAAACAGCTGGTGCCAGGCCTCTGTGATGTTTGTGTATTTTGTGTCATTTGCATGTTTATTCCTGGCAGTTCCTGCCTCTGCTGCTATGGTCTTGGGGATAGCAACCACTGCCTAGCAGTGACCTGCCTTTTCTCCAAAGGAGACACCAGCTCTGCAATCCCTTCCTCTCTTGCTGCACTGTCCCCCTGTCTGCCCCACACTCCTGCTGTCTCCCCATGACCTCCCTACACTATGTTCTCTCACATTGCGGCTGTTCTGACTCTGTCTGCTCTGTGCTCAGAGATACAGGATGAGGTGGGCAGTGGGAGGACTGAGCCATGGATGTGGAAGCTCTGTGGCGGCCAGCCATGCCACACATCTCTGCCCTGGGCTGAACCTTGGGCTTTCACCAATCTCCCTCTGTTTCTTTAGGAAAAGGACCCACTCCCCGTCATCAAAGGATGAGCAGTCAGTTGGACTGAAGGACTCCTTGTTGGCCCATTCCTCTGACCCTGTGGAGATGCGGAGGCTCAACTACCAGACCCCAGGTAGGGTGGCTTCTGCCACCTGCTCCACAGCCCCCTCCCCCAAGAGAGGCCTGTAGGCTATGCCTTCCCTGTCCCTCAAGTCAGGGGGTCTCCACAGAGGGACCTCAGCCACATGCCCCCATTTCCTGCCCCTTTTATTCCCTTTTGCCTTCTCACACCATTTACTTTGGACTGAAGTGCCTGAGGCACCCCTATGTCCAGTGGCTAGACAGGTGCCCTGGGGCCCAGGATCCTCTTAGGAGCAGCAAGGATGCTTAGCCCCCACCTGGTGTTGACTCAAGGCCTCATGGACTAAGGATACACCACCCCCCAGAGCCCACATCCCCACCACATGAAAGAGGGGCACATTAGCAGTGACAAACACCCACCAGACACTTACGGGAGATGGAGTCCACAACCAACTACCTGGAGACTGGTCCTGGTTTGGCTGTGCCTGCCCACCTGCCCTTTCTTCCCAGCCATTCATGGGGCTTGCCTAGCTGTTCTGCCTGAAATGTCGATCCTTCCCCATGCCCAAGCAAGCACAGCTCAAACTTCTCCTAGCCCTCACACAAGGGTGGGTGCCTTTCCTTGGCTCCCAGAACCTCTCTGCTGCTTCTATCATGATGTCTCTCACAATGGGCTAAAATTGTCTCTGTGACAGTCCCTGGGCTTGGAACTGTGTTTTGTTTATCCTCATCCCTTGTATTTAGCACACAGTGTGTTCTTGTTGAATGCCTGTGAAACAGACCACTGAAGGAGTGAGTGAACTAATGCATATGCACAGAGGGCTTTTGTATGTAGGAGCTAGCTGTTACTGCGTATCAAATTACCCTAAAACTTAATGGCTTAAAACAGCAATAATTATGTATTATCTCTCACTGTTTTTGTGAGTCAAGAATTCAGACAGGGGCACAGCAGGAACAGATTGTCTCTATTCCAGAATATCTGGTCTCTCACTTGGAAGATTTACAGGAAGGCTGGGAGCTAGAATCATTGAAAACAAGGGTTGGTAAACTCTATAGCCCATGGTGAAGTATGGCCCACTACCTGTATATAAAGTTTTAATGTAATGCAGCCATGCCCACTCATTTATGTACTCTCTGTGGTTACTTTACTACTATGAAGACAGAGTTAAATAGGCATAATAGATGCCAGGTGACACAAAGCTTAAAATAACTTACTCTCTGGCCTTTCATAAGAAAAATTCGCCAGCAGCGCCTGTGGTTCAGTGGATAGGGCGCCGGCCCCATATACCAAGGGTAGTAACCAGCCTGGTTTTATAGGATCTATTAGGAATCAGGCACCAGGCCAGTGGAACCTGGGGGCAGAGAAGCCGCTTCCAGGAGAGTGTACTTTCATGTGGTCACTGACCATAAAAAAAGGACATGGGAGGTACAGCCCTTCAGTGAAGCACACACAAAAGGTCAGAGGCATTGCATGCATGTTGGGTGGTGAGCACTTGAGTGTTTCTGCAGCACTGGAGCTGCAGGTCAGGGAATCCTGAGCCCAAAGATGACTAACTTCAACTTCATTTGAGGGTACCAAAGAAGCATTAAGGTCTTTAGCCAGGAAGTGATGTGGTCAGAATTGTGCTTTAGAATATACTCTAGCTATTGTCTGGAGAATGGATTGGGGGGGAAGGGGACTGTTTAAGTAGCCAGTGAGTAGATGAAAGGTGTTAGTGGGAATGGAGGGACAGGACAGGTTTGGGAAACGTGAAGGAGACCTGCAGGTCTTGGGCTGGACTCCATGTGGGGGAGGAAAGGAGAGCTCTGCAGTTAATGGCTGAGTGATGGAGTGGGGGTTGTCCAAGTGGCAGTGGGTCTGTGAGTCTGGACCTCTGCCTAGTATCAGGACTGAAGCCACAGGTGTGGGAGGTGCTGAGGAGCAAGTGGTGATCAAAGCCAGAGAATAGATGGGTTCTTTTAGGGAGGGCTGAAGAAAAAAGGGGCTGAGAAAAGAGCTCAGGGAAGGGAAGGGGTGTGCAGTGCTAATGAATGATGAAAGTAGCCAGGGAGATTGAGAAGGAACAGAGAGAAAAACAGGAGTGTAGTGTCCCTAATGTCAGGGTGGGAAGCTGGGATTTAGTGGCATACAGCAGTGGGGACACAGGAGGACTGTTGGCTTTGGCAGAGGGGCCCTGGAGAGAGGGTGGCCATCAAGTCCTGGGGGCAGAAGCATTTCACAGGGCCAAGGAGCCACCTGTGTGGAAGGAGGGGTGCATAGCAAAAGAAGGATTGTCATGCAGTCAGCAAAGGAGGGCTCTTTTTTCCAAAACGGAAATCATATGAAAGTAACCAAGGCCAAATTTTTATATCATGGCACAGGGTTGAGTGTGACTTTGTATTTATTCATAAAGGTGCCCCGAGACCACCTAGGCCTCAGCATTTGGGAGCACTGGCCACTAGAGTATGACGAGGTTTCCTGGGAAACAAGAGCCTTGGTGAGACCCATCCACAGCCCCAGGCTCTTAACTGCCCCTGTTGCCCTGTCTGTTCATCCAGCCACTCCCAAGCCCACTCAGCCCCCAGCACTCCTCACTGCCCTCATGGAATCTGCCAGTAAGGTCACCAAGAAAGGTTAATGGGCTCTCTTGTCCTGCTGTTTCTGGTTTGTTTTTGTTTTTGTTTTTATTTTCTCTGCAGGTTCCAGTGTCCCAAGTTGCCCGAACACCTCAAGTTAGTTCTCAAAGTTCCCATGTTTGGGGGATACTTTGGCTTCCATGTCTGTCTCTACTCTTCTTTCTCTCATTGCCCCCTTCCTCCTTGAGTTCTCTACCCTTCCTCACCCCTCTCTGCCCACCCTCCTCCCTCTAGCCCCACCTCTTCCCCTCCCTCCTCCTTTACTCCCCCTACCTCTTTTCCTCTTCCGCCTCCGTCTGACCCTTCCAGGTGCCTGTTTCCCTTGTCTCTGTTTCTCTCTCCTTGTTCTTCTATCATCCTGCCATTGTCTCTATACTCTGTGACCACTTCATCTATGTACTCCATGCCTGGGACAATAATGTCCTTGAGTCTCCAGTGGTGACTGGCACCAATGAAGGGCAGGAAGACCACCCACAAGCAGGGGTGATGGGAGACCAGCTTCCATCCTGCTGCTGCCACCAACCTGCAGGGAGGAAACTTCTCCCTCTTAAGAGACCTGCCAGGCAGGACTGTGTCACCCACACATGCTCCATGTACTCTGTCCTCTCTCCTCTCCAGCCACTGTGTGCTCCACCATCCCTGTCGCCGCATGTGCTGCAGCCTCCATGCCACCAGTGCCCAGTGCTCCATGGTCACATGTGTTCTCATGTGCATATATCTGCATTGGGGCTGTCTCCATCCCCCTGAACAAGCCCCACGCTAACACAGGCTGTATGCCCCACCTCCCCAGGTATGAGAGACCATCCACCCATACCCATCACTGACCTGGCAGACAACATCGAGCGCCTCAAAGCCAATGATGGGCTCAAGTTTTCCCAGGAGTATGAGGTGAGATGTCCCCACCTGCTACATGTGCCTGGCCTAGGCGTATGCCAGCTCCTGTCTTGTTCCAGGTCCCAACTAGGGTAGCAGTGGAGTAGGGGAGCAGTGGAGGGTAGCAGTTCATGGAACACAGGGAAGAGGGCTAGCCCTCTCCATTTCCCTCTAGTGGTCAACAAAGGCTGTGAAGCCCCCAGGGTCTGGGCACCCAGACACATGCCCGATGCTAACAGAAGTAGACACAAGGTCATGGACACACAGACACAGGTCAGCAATAATGCTGTGGTAACTGGCATCTATTCCCCACAGCCTTGTGAAGTGGATGTTGTTACTGTCTCAGGGACCTTAAGAGAGAGGAGGTGAGCAGCTCCTGTGGCTCAAAGGAGTAGGGCACCGGCTCCATATCCTGGAGGTGGCAGGTTCAAACCCAGCCCTGGCCCTGGCCAAAAACTGCAAAAAAAAAAAAAAAATACTTTAGGCTCAGCACCTGTGGCTCAAGCAGCTAAGGCGCCAGCCACGTATGCCAGAGCTGGCAGGTTCAAATCCAGGCCAGGCCCGCCAAACAACGACAGCTGCAACCAAAAAATAGCCGGACATTGTGGCAGGTGCCTATAGTCCCAGCTACTTGGGAGGCGGAGGCAGGAGAATCTCTTGAGCCCAGGAGTTGGAGGTTGCTTTGAGCTATGATGTCACAGCACTCTACCCCCCCCCCCCAAAAAAAAAAAGATAGGAGGTGACTTGCCCAAGGTCAGACAGCTAAGTCAGACCCAGACCTGACACTCTGTACCCTTCACATGCATGTGCTCATGTATGCCCTCAGAGTGGCACAGCTCATAGAGATGGAAAGTCAACTCCAGGCCTGCCACCTTGACCCTGCCTACTGGGGCCCAGGCTTCAGAGTCTGGGGGTTTCCATCCCACCCACAGCTGATGGCAGAGGATGACTCTGAGTTTCCCCAAGCCACCCAGCTGAAAAGGATTTTGTTAGAGAAGGAGGGGTTTTGAAGGAAAGAAAGATCCACCTTCTCTGAGAGCACAGGTGGAAATGTCTTTCTGCGTCCTCTGCTGCTGTTTCCCCAGGACTTGGTCTGGCCTAAGGAGACTGGCAGAAAGGTGACTAAATGGCTGTCCCAGCCAAGCCTGTGAGGTTACCCCCTTTCCAGTCGGATGTCTTACCCCTCAGCTATGTTTGAGGTACCAGGATGGCCTTGGAACGGCCAGGTAGCTTCTAAGGGATGTGGCCCAGGTTCTAAAGTGGAAACTGAGCTTGGCAGGCAAATGGGTGAATGTGCGTACTGCAGAGAAACTATGCCACCTCTACCTGTGGGGCCCTTGCTGGCCCTGCATGGCACAGGCTGTGCTGCAGGATGTTGAAGCCGTGAGTTGGACTACCTTCCTTCGGTCCCTTAATCTGACACTCACTGTGCTGTCCTTATCTCCTTCATGGCCCTTCTTCGCTGTGGGCTTGGTACCTCTGCTCACAGCAGCCCCGAACTTCTACTCATCCCCTCCTCTAGTCAGATCCTTCCTTAAAGCTGCTCCAGGAAGCCTTCTTTGGCTACCCAAGGCTGCTGTGGACTATCCCCCAGCCAGGATTGCATAGCTCTGCATAATGTTACATTCACTTCGTCATTCATCGAAGTACTATGTGCTGCTGGGTGCTGTGACTATGGAGACAAGTGCCCTCAGGGAGCCCAGTCAGGTAATCCACATTGAATATGTGGCTATGACCATATTCCCTAGTACCAGATATGAGCAATGTGTGAGGAGAAAGTAGGCTGATCTCACCAAAGCAGCCTGAGGGCTGGGGTGTGCGGGTGGCTCCTGGCAGCAGTGACCTTGTCCTGTGGATAGTAATGAAGCTCAGGCCAAAATCCAGAGGATGTTGTGTGCTGTGCTGAGAGCTTTGGACTGTATCCATCTGTAAAAGGTGAGGATGATGAAAGAAGCTCTCTCACAGGAGAAGCTCGCTCTCTCTATTCATAGATAAAGAAATATATGCAAAGTGCTTACAGTGGTACCAGGCATGCTGTAAGTACTAAGACTTTGCCATAATCATCATTGCTATCTGAGCTAATGAAGGCTTTTAAGGAGGAAGTGATACTCAGACCTGTATCCTGGAAGGATTGTCCTGGCTTTGTGTGGGAGGGGGGCAAAAAGAGCTGGGAGGGGCCACGCCTGAGTTGGTGTGGGCTGGCCAAGGGTAGGGGCAGCTTGTTGGAGAGGGGAAAGGGGGTGGAGTTTCAGGACATCGTGATCAACCAGGGGTGGCTGGGAGGGGTGGCAACTGGCAGGTTTGGACCTGGCTTCTAGATAGCTGGGTGATGGTGCCCTTCACTCTGAAACAGAGTCACAGCAGCAGAGCCAGCTTTGAAGGGGAAGGTGGTGAGCTCAGCTTTGAAAGGATTATGGTTGAAAGACCTGTGAGATCTCCCAGAGATGTTGGGAGGCTCCCTGATACTCAGGGGAGAGCTCTGGACCACAGCTGAGCTTAGGGGCAGCCCTAGAATATGAGCATAAGAATCCTGCAGGCAGAGGTAGTAGAGGAGGAAGAAAGCCTGAAAGGAACCCCAAAGGAGCCCTGTGTCCTTCTACAGGGAAGGCAGGGGAAGGAGAGGAGTCAGTGAGGGAAGAGGCAAGGAGAATATTCAGAGCCCTAGGGACTTTCCAATACTGCAATGGGATGGGGGTGTGGGGAGGTGTACAGGGTTTGAGGGACTGTTCCCCTGGTCCAACCCCAGGTCACTCAACCCAGCAAAGGGATTTGGTACTATGGTCAGAGGATTCCTTACCCCATCACTTTCCTGATAAGTTACATAGCAGCCTCTGAGTTCCCTGGCTAGGACAGGTGGTGCTTAATGTCACTAGTGCCATGGAAAAGAGGAGCTGACTGGCCTGCAGAGTGAAAACAGTTTGTAGGTAACACCTGAAAGGCTGAGTCCTCTGCAGGGGAAGTAGGAGGTAGAACCAGCTCCCACTCCACAGGCTTCTTCCATTCCTTACAGTCCATTGACCCAGGACAGCAGTTCACATGGGAGAATTCAAATCTGGAGGTGAACAAGCCCAAGAACCGCTACGCGAATGTCATTGCCTACGATCACTCTCGAGTCATCCTCACCTCTATCGATGGTGAGGGCAGTGCCCCCTCCTTTCTCCTTACTCTCCTCGCATTTGCTGCTAGGGTGACATCTCATCCTACAGAAGATGCTGGCGAGCCTAGGGTGCAGTGAAGTGGGTGGGCTGGGCTGGGTGCCCTGGGGTAATGCCCTCCCACAGCCCTTGCCATCCTTAGGCGTCCCCGGGAGTGACTACATCAATGCCAACTACATCGATGGCTACCGCAAGCAGAACGCTTACATCGCCACGCAGGGCCCGCTGCCTGAGACCATGGGCGATTTCTGGCGGATGGTATGGGAGCAGCGTACAGCCACTGTGGTCATGATGACACGGCTGGAGGAGAAGTCCCGGGTGAGACTGTTTACAGAGTCCTGCCAAGAAGCGGGTGGGAGATAGCTCAGAAATTCTTCAAGGGAATGCTGTTGTTTTTCTGAAGTATTATCTTGGTTCCCAGATACTAAGATGTTCCTGGATATATCATGTTCATAGATGCTAGTGGGTTCTTAGGATGCTAATATGTTTCACCAAATGCTGTCATTTTCTGGGAATGTTAACTTGTTCCCCAGTTGCTCAGGTGTTCCCATGGTGTTCACATGTTCCCCAGATGCTGGAGTGTTCTTAGGGCATTAACACATCTCCTAAGTTAATTAGCAAAGAGCTGCTGTTATCTGTTTTTGCACTGCCACGCATTGACTGGAATGTAAAATTTGCAGAGCTTGAAAATGTCGCATAAACATTGTGAGTAAATTTGGCAGAAAATGTGCCTGGTGTGATCTAGCCCTGAATAAATAATTTTCTATCATAATCCTCATTCCACTGGCTAAAGTAAGTTGCGACATTGTGTGAGGACCTGATGTGGCTTGGTGAGGGTCAGTGGATAGGGATCTGAGAGTTTGGGGCTAGGGGCCTTGCATCCAGATAGGTTAAATGTCCGCTATGCTTCTGCCTGCCTGAGTTTGTGGGCATCCCCCAATATATGCACCCTGCCCTGCCTGTCCTTCTACAGGTGAAGTGCGATCAGTATTGGCCAGCCCGTGGCACTGAGACCTACGGCCTCATTCAGGTGACCCTGCTGGACACAGTGGAGCTGGCAACATACACTGTGCGCACCTTTGCACTTCATAAGGTATAGCCAGCTCTGTAGACCCTGTGAGGCCAGTGGCCTGAGCATTGTGTTCTGGGAGGGGGTATACAGGGGAAGCAGGAGGCTAGGTAGTGAAAGATCAGAAGCTCAAACAAGGGTGATGGCCTGTGTGATGAGAATGGTGTTACAAGCTCCTTCAGGCTGCCATGTGTGGCTTCTGAGTACCATCAGAAAGTGACATGTCTGGCTCAACGGCTAGGGCACCAGCCACATACACTGGAGGTGCTGAGTTCAAACCCAGCCCAGGCCTGCCAACCAACAATACAACTACAACCAAAAAATAAATAGCCGGGTGTTGTGGTGGACACCTATAGTCCCAGCTACTTGAGAGACTGAGGCAAGAGAATTGCTTAAGCCCTGGAGTTTGAGGTTGTTGTGAGCTGTGATGCCACAGCACTCTACCAAAGGCGACATAGTGAGACTCTGTCTCAAAAAAAAAAAAAGTGACATGTCATCCTACCCTGAATCTGGCTGGTCACTCCATCTGTCTTCATTTTGCTCCCCAGAGTGGCTCTAGTGAGAAGCGCGAGCTGCGTCAGTTCCAGTTCATGGCCTGGCCAGACCATGGGGTTCCTGAGTACCCAACCCCTATCTTGGCCTTCCTAAGGCGGGTCAAGGCCTGCAACCCACTAGATGCAGGGCCCATGGTGGTGCACTGCAGGTGAGAGGGTACAGTGCCACCAAGGGAATGGGGTGGGAGGTGGGGGACCTCTGCCCCAAGCTGAGTCCATGTCCTGCAGCGCGGGCGTGGGCCGCACGGGCTGCTTTGTTGTCATTGACGCCATGCTGGAACGTATGAAGCATGAGAAGACAGTTGACATCTATGGCCACGTGACATGTATGCGATCACAGAGGAACTACATGGTACAGACAGAGGACCAGTATGTGTTCATCCATGAGGCCCTGCTGGAGGCTGCCACATGTGGACACACAGAAGTGCCCGCCCGCAACCTGTACGCCCACATCCAGAAGCTGGGCCAGGTGCCTCCAGGGGAGAGTGTGACTGCCATGGAGCTTGAATTCAAGGTAGAGCTCAAGTGGCCTGCTTGGCTGTGGGGGCCTGGGCTGGGTCAGGAGATGGCTACAGGAAGCCAGGCCTTACTAGCCCCTCTATCTCTATAGTTGCTGGCTAGCTCTAAAGCCCACACATCCCGCTTCATCAGTGCCAACCTACCCTGCAACAAATTCAAGAACCGTTTGGTGAACATCATGCCCTATGAGTTGACCCGTGTGTGTCTGCAGCCCATCCGCGGTGTGGAGGGCTCCGACTACATCAATGCCAGCTTCCTGGATGGCTATAGGTCAGCATGCCTATCACTGCCCCACCATGCCCTGCACCTGGCTGGCTGGAGGCACAGCAGAACAGGGCCAGCCCAGACCAGAGAGGGCTGGGTAGAGCAGTGAGTTATTTTCCTGGAGGAGGGATGATCTGAACAGGGCCCCAAGGGGCTAGGCAATCTTAAGGGAGACTCCGGGGGCAGCAGCACCTCCAGCATGTCCAGTCTTATGTCCACCCCAGACAGCAAAAGGCCTACATAGCTACACAGGGGCCTCTGGCAGAGAGCACCGAGGACTTCTGGCGCATGCTATGGGAGCACAATTCCACCATCATCGTCATGCTGACCAAGCTTCGGGAGATGGGCAGGGTGAGCCTACCCCTTCCCCTAGGGTCCTTCTTACACTTGGGAGAACACCAGCCACCTTTGGGAGAGGAGCCTTTTGTTACTGTTTGCATTCACACCCCAGCCTCCTGTCAGCCTCGCCTCAGAACCCCGTTGTCACCAGCTGAGGTGATCCCAGAATCTTGTCCCAGAATCCTCTGAAGCCTGGTTTCCCTCCCATTCCTCCCCACCTGATCTTGGAGCCGGGCCCTCTGTCCACAGGAGAAATGCCACCAGTACTGGCCAGCAGAGCGCTCTGCTCGCTACCAGTACTTTGTTGTTGACCCAATGGCTGAGTACAACATGCCTCAGTATATTCTACGTGAGTTCAAGGTCACAGATGCCCGGGTGAGTGTTTGCACTTGAGCATGTCCATGATATGCCTAAGTGTGGGTGGGTTCCCACATGGTACCTTTGCTCAAACTGCAAGAATCTGAGATGGGGCTGTAGCTTTTAGGTTATGAGCCCATTTCCCAGGGTGGCCTCCAGTGTAACCATGTCATAGGTGTACTGTTTGTACTACTGTGTACAGTAGTACTGGACCTTATCCAGAGGGGCACCAGGCTAAGGTACACCCCTAACCCTGTCCCATGCCCACCTCTCCCAGGATGGGCAGTCAAGAACGATCCGGCAGTTCCAGTTCACAGATTGGCCAGAGCAGGGCGTGCCCAAGACAGGCGAGGGCTTCATCGATTTCATTGGGCAGGTGCACAAAACCAAGGAGCAGTTTGGGCAGGATGGGCCCATCACTGTGCACTGCAGGTAGGGCTGACCTCGTGGAGGGCTGGGACAATGGGGTCTAAAGTCCTGGCAGACCCATTGCCTGCAGTGTGCAGGACTCATGACCCAACTGTGTCTCTGAGCAGTGCTGGTGTGGGCCGCACCGGGGTGTTCATCACTCTCAGCATCGTCCTAGAGCGCATGCGCTATGAGGGTGTGGTCGACATGTTCCAGACCGTGAAGACGCTGCGCACACAACGTCCTGCCATGGTGCAGACAGAGGTACACAGACGAGCGTGCAGGACCAGGGTCTTACCAGCAGCCCTGCTCAAAATCCTTGGCTCCAGCTGCAGTTGCATACACACAGGAACATGGCTCATTCATATCGACATTTAATAATTGCCTGCTCTGCCTAAGGTGCTCTGGGGAGACATGAGTGAGATATGTTTATTCATTCAGCACCCCTATAGTAGCCGCTTGTGGTATGCCTGGCTGTGGGTCCAGACTGGACATAGCAGTTCTTATGGGGTATACAGTCGGGAGCAGATAAACATGATTGGGGTGCCCAGTGGAAGTTAGGCCCATGTGGAAGCCTGGGAGAGGGAAGAGAAAGAGATGAGCCTTCAGAGGCTCTTTTAGGCTCCCCTGGACACTGCCAGAGGCAGCCATCTGGGTCCAGGACATGTTCTTGGGCAATAGAGGACAACTCCACAGTCCACCGGCTGCAGCATGAATGCCCTTGGCAGTGTGGTAGGGGTATCCATTGGTGCTACCCCCACTGACCAGCCTCCCTATCCCCATAGGACCAGTACCAGCTGTGCTACCGTGCAGCCCTGGAGTACCTCGGCAGCTTTGACCACTATGCAACGTAACTACCACTCCCCTCTCTTCTGGAGCCCCCAGGGGGCTCCGGAGGGAACACAGCTCCTCTGAGCCATACCAACCATCGTCCAGCCCTCCTGCACAGATGCTGTTGCTGGCAGAGCACAGCCCACTGGGATCACAGCGGTTCAGGAACATTGCCACACCAGAGAGCCTAGAACACCCCTGGGCAAGTGGGTGAAGTGGCAGGCAGGCACTGTGGCCCTTCTGTCCATCAGGTCCACCTGAAGCCCGCTTCTAACTCTCTGGCCCGCTGCCGTATTTCTCATGCTTCTTCTCGTGGTGTGGGGGTGGAGGCAAAGCCTCCTTTTTTGTACATTAAGTGGGGTAGACTAAGGGATTCTAGCCTCTTCCCTCTTGATTTTTCCTTTTGCAAATCTTTAATTGCAGAATGGGCCACTGTGGGGGTTGGGGTTTATTTTCTTTTCTTTTTTTAGTTCATTTTGGATCCTTTTTTGTATGACTTTTACTTCTGAAGGACAGAACATGCCTTCCTCATGCAGTGCTGGGGCTGCCAGCCTGAGTGGAGGCCCAATGTGGGCCTGGAGGCGGTGCTGATCTGGCTGCTCTTCCAGCCCTTCAGAGATCTTGTTTCAGCCAAATGCAGGGAAACTCAATTTTTTTTTTTTTTTTTTTTTTTTGTTTTGTTTTGTTTAAGTTTTATTTTTTCCCTTTAGAGCCTTTTTTTAGGTCCTGCAGACAGTGGTGGGCTGGGAGGAGATAGGGAACACTCATCCCCAATTGTCTATCCCAATGTGTGTCTAACATTCACAGTCCAGAACCACAGGCGTGTCTGGGGGAGCCTGGCAAGGCGTTCCTCATCTTCATCGTGTTTGCAAAGGTTGAAAAAAACACACACACACACATAAAAAAATTAAAAAAAAAAAAGGGAGAGAGAGTCATCCTCAGCCTCTGCTTTAAACCCCCAAGAGGAGGGGTTAGCTGAAGGCTGACATCTGGGCTCACAGAGCCTTGTTTTTGTCCCAAGCATTGCAGTATGGTATGGTTATAGGCTGTGGGGTCAGGCCACGTGGCCAAGGTGGATGGCACAGGTCAGGGTGTATGCCATGCCCCACACACATCAAGGCCAAGCAGGGGCGTGGTTGGCCTTTCAGGTCCACGCCAGTGGGCCTGGTAGCACATGTCTGTCCTCAGAGCAGAGGCCAGATGATTTCCCTCCCTGGTTTGCAGCCATTTTCAAAGCCCCTGAGAATTGCTCTTTAAGATGTCCTCATCAACCAATGTGGCAAGACTACTGGACTTCTATCCATGGTACTATAATCAATTCTATTATCTCAGCTTGCTGAGTGGCAGGGAGAGGGTCTCTTCCTCTGGGTAGCACTATCTAGATAGGTAAGTAGGGGCGGGGAAGGGTGCATAGCTGTTGTAGCTGAGGGATGTGATGGAAACATCCCCAAATCTAGCTAGGCTCAGTCAAGATCAGCAATCCAGGGTTGGTAATATTGGATGATGAAAACATTCATTTTTACCTTGTGGATGCCAGTGCTGTAGAGTTCACTGTTGTACACAGTCTGTTTTCTATTTGTTAAGAAAAACTACAGCATCATTACATAATTCTCGATGGTAATAAATTTGAATAATCAAATTTCTTAAAAACTGGGCCTCTGTCTCAGCTCTTTCTGGAACCAGAGAGTCTGGGCTAAGTCAGCTAGGGTGGGTCGTAGAGAGTCCCTGCTTCTGAGGGGACAGTGAAGTGTCCTGAGTATTTGTGACAGGGCAAGCTGCAGGCATACTACACACTTTCAGAAAGGAGCAGCTATAAACTCTGAATATCAAGCAACCAAGAGCCAGGCCTTGAGCTCCTAGTGCCTGTAAAGAGCTTCCCTAGGGGCCAGGTGTGGTGGCTCATGCCTGTAATCTTAACACTCTGGGAGGCCCAAGCAGGTGGATTACCCTTAGCTCATGGGTTCAAGACCAGCCTGAGCAAGAGCAGGACACTGTCTCTTTAAAAAAAAAAAAAAAAATTGGGCACAGTGGCAGACGCCTATAGTCCCAGCTACTAGGGAGACTGAGCCCAAGAGTTTGAGGTTGCTGTGAGCCATGATGCCATAACACTCCACTGAGGGTGACAAAGTTAGACTCTGTCTCAAAAAAAAAGAGCTTCCCTAGGCCAGGCACAGTGGGTGCTCACACTTGTAATCCCAGTACCCTCTGGGAGTCTAGGGCAGGAGGATTGCTTGAGCTCAAGAGTTTGAAACGACCCTGAACAGAAGTCAGACCCATGTCTCTACTAAAAATAGAAGAATAAGCCCAGCTACTGAGGAGGTGAGTCAGGAGGATCACTTGATTTGTGAGCTAGGCTGCCACCAGGCTACCCAAGCACTCTAGCCTGGGTAACAGAGTTGAAACTGTCTTAAAAAAAAAGCACCCCTGGCAGACATTGTGCCATTTGCCTCTCCTCCCCCTTAGGGTGCTGTTAGTTGCCCTGTTGGAGGTAGTGGGACTGCCACCTCCAGTAGCTATACTTCTCTCATTTCCTCCTCCCCTGCCCCAAAGAGAGGGGCAACCCTGTGGCTGTGTAGAAATTGGTTAGTGAGAATTCTTGTGATTCTTGCATGTGGATAGTGGGCTCCAAAAAAACTGTTGGCCGGGCACAGTGGCTCATGCCTGTAATCCTAACACTGGGAGACTGATGTGGATAAATTGTTTGAGCTCACAGGTTTGAGACCAGTTTGGGCAAAAGCAATACCCCGTCTCTACTAAAAATAGAAAAGACCAAGGCAAGAGGATCGCATGAGCCCAAGAGTTAGAGGCTGCTGTGAGCTGTGATGCCACAGCACTCTAACCAAGGCAATAGGTTGAGACTGTCTCAAAAAAAAACACAAGTGTTGTCCACCTGGCTCCTGAACACACGACAACATCCACTCATTGAGCTCTGTATCTCTTTAGTGGGGATCAGAGAAGTCCTACCAGGTGTTCAAATCACAAAACTTCTACAGCTACAGAGATGAAGGAAACCCAGAACAACTAGGGAAGGGAAATACATTCAGTCAACATGCTACTGGGACGCTGGAGAATTGTCATAACCCAGCCCTCCATGGAAGTGCTGTGGGTACCTGAGGCAGCATCTGACTCAGGGAAGGCTTCCTGGTAGTGACATAGGTTGGATTCTAAGCATCTCATAGAGTAAATAGTGGTTAGTTTTTAAAAGTGGACAAAGCATTTCCAATGGAGAAAAAGGCATAGAAGCATGAAACAGACAAACAGTTATGAGAAACTCCAGATATGACTGGAGTAGTGTGAGACACACTGGAAAGGTAGGCTATGTGGAGCCAGATTGAGCAGCCAAGGGGATTGAGTGCATTGTGAAAGATATGCAGGTGCCCCTGGAAGGTGAAGTACCTCTGGGCCATTCCCATTGAAGCCCCTGCTAGGATTGGCACCTGTCACTTCAGAGCTGGGAGTGGCTGATAATCTGGTACTAGTCACTTCTAGGTATTCCCAGCACCTCCTTCAGTGCCAGGCATAGTTTTCTGTTTGTTCAGTAAACGGACCCCATCGTTGCATGATTGATTCTTCACGGTGTTTGAATAACTTTGCTAAATAAAGAAGCCACTAAACATTTTTGAGTGAGGATAAATACCAGATTTTCTCCTGAGGAACACCAGCATTCAGAACTGCCCAGGTGGGCTCTATGCAGAGGGCTCAAGGAGCCTGCTTACGAATTCCTCAGAGCCAACAAGCAGAACAGGCTCTCTTCTGTGCACTTCACGGAGGGAAACAGAGCTTAATGTGGATTCACTCAGCAGAGGCCACCACAAGGCAAGTAAGCGCCAGACCTGGGACCTGTGCTCCTGACATTTGCTCAGGAATCCCTGCCAACCCCTGGGCAACCCCACTCTAACTCCAGGGCCACCATCCACTCTGCACTCCAGTCAGGCATTTCTTGCCTTGTCATCCCCACGCCTACCTGCTGGGCCACCTTAAGCATGTACCTATTTTGTTGTGTTTCCCAGGCCATATTCTGTTGCCTGTCTTGCTTTCTCCTTGGTCTGCCCACTCTAGCCCTGCCCTGGCCCTCCCGTTCCCAACACAGAAGCCAAGCCCTCACAGTCAGTTGTAAGTCCTCCATGGTTATCCCAATTCTGCAAGATCTGGCCTCTGCAGCCTCATCTTGCCTTCACCCCCTTTATCTCCTGCCCTTCAACCGTGACAAAATCAATTCTCTCACACCTGCTTCACTATTCTATCTCAGCGCCAGACCTTCCTAGCAAACTGTTCTGGAACATTCTCCCCTACCACTACCTGGCTAACTCCACATTTTTTGGGTCTCAGCTTCAGATACTTAATACTTCCTTCAGAAGCCATCCTTAACTGTCCTAAATTGAGGTTAGGTGACTGTATGAGATAGGTCCTATTTTGCCTATTTTATCCATGAGAAAATTAGGTCTCATCCACTCTTCTGACAAATACTTAATAGCATTTGCTATGTGGTAGTCATCCTAAGTGCTGGCATATGTCAGCAACCTGGACAAAGACTTCTGCCTCTGTGGTATTTATACTGTATTATCATGGCTTGGCTCCTGTAGCTCAGCGGTTAGGGCGCCGGCCACATACACTGAGGCTAGTGGCTTTGAACCTAGCCTGGGCTTGCTAAGCAATAATGACAACTACAACTAAAAAAATAACTGGCGTCTGTGGCTCAGCGAGTAGGGCGCCCACCCCATATACCGAGGGTGGCAGGTTCAAACCCAGCCCCGGCCGAACTGCAACCAAAAAGTAGCTGGGCGTTGTGGCGGGCGCCTGTAGTCCCAGCTGCTCAGAGGCTGAGGCAGGAGAATCGCGGAAGCCCAAGAGCTAGAGGTTGCTGTGAGTCCTGTGACATCACGGCACTCCACCGAGGGTGGTAAAGTGAGACTGTCTCTACAAAAAACAAAAAATAAAAATAACTGGGCATTGTGGTGGACACCTGTAGTGCCAGCTACTTGGGAAGCTGAGGCAAGAGAATTGCTTAAGCCCAAGAGATTTAGGTTGCTGTGAGCTATGACATCAAAGTACTCTACTGAGGGTGACACAGTGAGACTCTGTCTCAAAAAAAGAAATTATACTGTATTACCAGGAACCTGTGACAACATGTGTGAAACAGTAATGTATTTATAGTTTGTTAGAAGGTGATTAGCTTCATGACGGAAAGTACGAAAAAGAAGGATCAGGAATGTGGGGGAATGTTTGATTATCAATTAGGGTAGTCAGGGAAGCCTCACTGGAAGGATGGGATTTGAGGACAGACTTGAATCGAGCAATTTTGCCTAAATACTTTTGAGATGAATATCCAAGCAGAGGGAGCAGCTAGCAGAAAGGCCCTGGCCAGGAGTGTGTCTGATGTATTGACATTAGTGTGGCTGTGCCACCAGGACCAAGGGGCAAGAGAGTAGCAGGGGGTGGGGTCAGAGGAGAAATGGGGGCCAGCTCCTTGATCACTGGGAAGACGCAGAAATCCAGGTTTGGGGAGAAGTGGCCATATTCTGGTTCTTGCATAAAATAGAGCTGATAGCATTTGCTGATGGACTGGATGAGCAAAAGAAAAGTCAGGATTGACTCCACAGTTGTGACTGAGCACGTGATGGATGAAGTTAGCACTTACTGAGATGGGGAAAGCCACACAGAAGGGTTGAGTAACCTTGAAGGTCCACCTTGGAATTTGGTGGGGTTGGTGTCACTGGCAGGTCCGCCTGACTCAGGCTGTTTCTCCACTGCTACCTGCCTAAAGGTAGAAATAGATACAATAAGGAAAAAAATATTTGGAAGAAATAGCTGGGCGTGGTGGCAGGCGCCTGTAGTCCAGCTACTTGGGAGGTGGAGGCAGGAGAATCACTTGAGCCCAGGAGTTGGAGGTTGCTGTGAGTTGTGATGCTACAGCACTCTACCCAGGGTGACAGCTTGAGGTTCTGTCTCAAAAAAAATATTTACTACAAAAGTGATTGTATTGTTATGTAAAAAAGAAAGTAAGAAAATGAGGAAACGAATAGATAAGGGATTAAGTGTGTACGTGACTGAAAAGGTATAAAACCTAAACTTGGAATAAATAACTTTGCTATACACCGTATCAGAGTGTATAGTCTGTTTCTTGACTTAATAATTACAGGAGCAAGTTTACACCTATAGCAAAGCTTCTGCTCGTTCGCGTCTCAGGTCACGCAACATTTTCCTTAATGCTAGAGTTTGTGTTTGAAATTGTGCATTGGGTTCCTTCTTCCCTTATTTATTTCTTTCTTCTTCACATCTTTTTAGAGCATATTCTGGGTTACGTGCTAAGCTCTGAATCTCTAATGGGAGATCCAACATCACCACTGACATGAATTCACAGTTTGGTAAGGACACAGTTGTATAAACAAATAAATCACAATTCTTTAATCAGGGCTCAAGGAAACAAATACACAGACACCTGTAAGAGGACCTGGCAACCCTCTGAGACAGGTGACAATGTGCTGAAAGCCTGAGACAGGTGACAATGTACTGAAAGGCTGAATAGAAGCTTTCCAGGTAGGAAGCCTGAGCTTCCTTTTTCTTCTTCTTGGCTTTTATTTACTATAATTGATCTTGGAGGCCTAGTTGCTAATTAAAATATTTGCAAAGTTTTCCTGGGTCTGAGATCCTTCTTAGCAGATATTTGCAGCCATCACTAAACTACATTACTATAAGCCACATTCTTTGTGGATAGTCAGCCTACCTATATCCAACATGGTTCTCCCCATTAATAGTTTAAATGCTTATATAACTTTCTCTGACTTTTCTTTTCAAGACAAGATCCTCTGGGCAGTCAAATGGCAAATGATACAAAGTGGTGGGGCTTGCAGGGCAGGTGCCAAACTGCCTCACATCAAGCCTAGGCCATGGCCACCGGCTGTGCACCCCAGCGCTGCACACGTGTGGTCTTTCTCCAGACTCTGCTCTGGAGTCCAGAGTATCTTGTTCTGGACTCTGGGCGCCCCTGAGAGTCTCCAGTGAAGGGCATCATGTCTAGGTAGAACATGCCCTGTTGGTGAGTCTTGGCCAGAAGGAGCCTTGCCTGACGTGTTCTTCAAGTGTGAGGGCAGAACAGAGCAATCTTGCCACTTGCCCAGTGCCCTGAGACTTGTTCTGGAGTTCACCTCCCACCCAGGAAATAGTTCACAGGGAAAGTGGCCCCCAGTCAGCCATAGGCTGACCTGCAGACCCTCTCTGTTGCAGCTTCCCTGCAAGCCCTCATCAAACAGCGTTGCTATTGTTTTACTAGGGTAGCTTACGTCCTTTTGTGTCTCACTTCGGTATCATTCGTCATGTGTAAGTCTGAGGTTAACTTGGTTTCACATAAATTAATTTTCTTAAAAAAAAGATAGAAAAAAATGGCAAATGATACAAAGGAAGGATTAATTTTCCAATGGAATATTTATGCTTCCTTTTAGTGTTAAATAAAAGAAGGAAAATGCTTACTATAGGCAAGACAATTAAGTCTTCCCAATACCACATAGGATGTGTTATTGCAAGAGGAAAATGAGATAAAGGACACAGTTGTATACCACTGTGTTATAAAACTTAAGGCAGCCATGCCATAAAATAATGTATAATTTAGTGGGAGCAGTAACAGTAACCAAGAATAATGTTTGGTAGACCATATTTTTGACATTTATTTACCTTAATATCTTGGGATGTTGGGTAATACACAGCCACATCTAAAATATGTGTCCCACGATTTCAAGATACGTTTGAGTGGGAAGTAGATTTAAAATTCAAAAGGGACAAAAATGCGTATGTGATAAAAATTCTCATCTTATTCCTTTGCTACCAAGTTTTCCTCTCCATGGAACTAATTTTAGCAATTTTCACCTGTACTCTTCTTTGGATATTTTGTGCACATATATTTAGTTATTTTTTACTTTTCTATAAATTTTAGTATACATTCACATATATAATAACAGGCTATTAACATTCTACTTTATTTTTAGACAATGCTATATCCTGAAATTTATTTTATATTAACAAAATACTTTCTTATTTTAATGATGTGTAACATTTTATCATATATGGACTTATCATAATGTAATTACTCCTATAAATGAACACATAGACTGTTTTAAATGTCTTCTTGTTAAAAAATACCACTATGTTCTCTTTGGAGGGACTCTCAGCTCTTAGAAATTTGTAGAAACTTAACTCCCTGGGACCTCAAAACTAACACTTGCCTCCACTTCTTTAAAGCCCATGCTTCTGTAAAAGCCCACACTACCTTCTCCAGCTTGATTCAAACTGACCATTGAGAAGGGTACCCATGGACAAAGTGTCCTTGACTGGACATAAAAGGGAAAGGAGAGCCAGTCAGGGAGCCAGGGAGCACAGCCATTTTTGAAGTCTTGTCTGTGGTTCCACCTGCTGAATTAAAGCCCCTCCTCTTCAAAACAAACAAACAAACAAAAAAAAAAAAACACAAAACACTCCTATGTGGCAATAAGAACATCCTATTGTTACTAATAAATAAAACTAGGGTTCCTTGGAGAAATAGTTGCTTTTAGATCTGAGGCAACGAAGATACAAAATGAATTTGAAGAGTCCTGTAATGTCCATAAAGTAAAGAAGTGCTCAAACAACAAAATAATTAGGCTAATATCAAAGGGACTCAGAAATAAACCTAGAAGATCTCTCAGTGCCCCAAGCTGTGAAAAATTGAACAATAAGACTAATAATGTAGTATTGGATTATAAAGCATGCCATGTAATTTATATGCTAAGTATAGAAGGTATACAAAGAATAAGTTAATGTCTAGAATCCATACAAATATAAATAAATGAATAAATAAATGGAAGATGGAGATAAATCTGTCATAGAGGATAATTCCACACCTCAATGAGGTGGGGCTATACTCTCCACTACTTTTTTTTTTTTTTGCAGTTTTTGGCCGGGACTGGGTTTGAACCCTTCACCTCTGGCATATGGGACCAGTACCCTACTCCTTTGAGCCACCGGTGCTGTCTACTCTACTATTTGAGTGTGAGCTACATTTAATGTTTGCAAAGAGGAGAGTATGGAAAGGAAGAGAAGAAAGCAACTCTACAGTGTAGTAACCTGGCAAACACTAACTTAGCCAAATGATCAAGGTCAACACCCTAAATAAAAACCCTTATACTTAGTATGTATGTGGTACTCTGATGTGTTGAGAATAGCACCTCACCTGTGCAGCCTCCCTCCCCCAACCTATAGTTCCACTATGAGGAAAAACAGCAGAAGCAAACCAAATTGGGCTGATAAACTACATGTACTTGGCCAGCAATGCTTAAAACTACCAAGATCATCGAAAACATGGGAAGTCAGAGAAAGTGTCACAAACAAGAGGAACGTAAGAACACATGATGACTGGATGCTAGGTGGATGAAACCCTAGAACAGAAAATGACATTAGGAAAAATTCCCTAAAATATACCCATGTGTGGTGTTTAGTTACTGGCAATGTACTAATGCTGATACCTTGGGTGAAGCAGATATGCTGTAGTAAGGTTAAAATGTTGATGATGCAGAAAAATTGGCTGCAGAGCATAAAGGAACCCACTGGCCTATCATTCAACCTCTCTGTAAATCTTAAAGTATTCCCAAATGGAAAAGTTTACTTTGAAAAAGTTGTGTAATAAATAACCTTGCACATGGGCCATTTGGAACATTTTGTACATCATGTGATGTTATGATTTGTAGAAGTTTATTAAGCCAAATTGTTCCAACAGATAGTTTATGTTAAAACCTGACATCATGTCTGACTCCTTTCTGTCTTTTGTCCTCTATAACTAATCACTTCAGAAATTCTGTTGCATTAAAATATCTGAGCTCTGACAATTGTCCTCATCTCCACCATTACGACTATGGTTCATGCCTATGTTATGTGATGGCCTTCACATGACCCCCCTGCTTCTACCCACAACTGCTATTATTTGTTCCCTGCTAGAAGCCAGAATGCTATTTCTAAAATGGTAAGACAAATCTTGTCAGCCTGCAGTAAGAAGGTTCGAATGGCTCATGTCTCCCTTACAGTAAACCTTCTATCATCAGTCTGAATTCATTCCTCTCTGTCACATCACTCATTCTGATACAGCCACTCTGCCCCTTGCGTTTTGAACATACAAGGAAAGTTTCAGCCTCAGGAACTTCGTGCATACTGTTCCTACTGCATACAAACCTTCCTCCTTAATACATCCATCTGCCTCAATCCCTCATCTTATCCAACTATTAGCTCAAACACTAAGTTCTCAGTGAGACTTTCCCTGACCACCAGTAGTGGACACCCTCAGAGTTACCATGCATTTAGATAACACCTTCCCTTGAATGTGAGTGAAAATTGTGATCTGCTTCTAACAAATAGAATATGATAAAGAGGATGGAATATCCTTTATGTTATGTTATGTTACATTATGGGGCAAAGATGAAGAGATATTGCAGGTGTAATTAAGTCCCTAATCAGTTGAATTCTATACATTCAAAAATGGGAATTATCTCAAGTGGTCCTCACTTAATCAGAGATCTTAAAAATAGGATCTATGCCTTCTCTGAAGTCAGAGATTCTAAGAACCAGATAATGTCTTTCTCTATTGCTGGCTTTAGAGAAGTAACTACCATGAATTCTATAGCAGCAAGGAAATTAATTCTGCCAACGTGACAGAGCTTGGAAATGGATCATTACTTAGTTAAGCATTCAGATGAAACTGAGGCCCAATCAAAAATTTGGTTTCAGACTTGTGAAATTTTAAGAAGACAATCCAGTTAAGCCACAACTGTATTCCATACACTCAGAACTATAAAATAATAGGCAATTTTTTAAACTGGTATGTTGGTGGTAAATGGTTACATGACAGTAGAAATGAATTTCTCACCTTATCTAATATTGTTATACCATATCTTTGGCATCTGTATCCTAATCCTTTACTTTCCTCCTGAGTACTTACTATCACTTGACCCTATGTTTTGTACTTGGTTTTATTTTGTTGTTGTTGTTTGTTTGTTTTTATTTTGTTTTGTTTGTTTCTGTTTATCAACTATCTGCTCTCATTCAAGTGCAGTGCCTAGGAAAATGCCTTCACATAGCAGATTAATAAATGTCTGTCTGGCTGGCTGGCTGGCTGGATGATATTTAACTGAGATAGAAATTGCCAGCATGGCCAGCTGTAATATTTTGATACATCACTTTTACTGCTCAGATTATTCTCGTCTTGCATTTCTGAAAATCCTGGGGGTGAGGAACCAAGACTTGTACAGATACAAAGAAATGGATCATATAATGACCTATGCAGGGTTAGATATAATTAGAACAAAGCATCCTTCATTGTGTGTTCACATTAAATCTGATGTACCTTGAGGTGACTGGGGAGGGCTGAACTGGTATTCTGTGTTGATCCTTCTGTAATACAAACCTCAAAGTTCGGATCTGAGAAGGATGAACCATGCTATGGAGGTACCTGTATACTACGCCCTGAATAGAGGAAGAAGTAGTCATGCTGACTAGTTAGGCCAGTTCATCAAGGACCTGGAAAAACAAAGTTTGGGGCCAAAATTGGTTCTACTATTTAGTAATTCTAAGATACCAGAGAAACTTCAAAACTTCTCTGAAAGAGTTTATTATAAAACTAACTCATACCAATGTTACAAGTTTTTCCCAAAGACAACAGACGTGGCACATGAGTACAGCATACAAGCAACATGGTTTGGTGTCTTGGGGCTTTAGCTCTGGGGAGGGACAGTTAAGTTTAAAGCCTCTACATTTACTAGTTTTGTGACTTTGAGAAAGCTATTTAATCTCTTTGTGTCCAATTTTTCTCATCTAAAATTTGAAGATTGTTTTTATCTTACCGAGTTGTTGTGAGAATTAAATGAAGTAATGCACATAAAAAGCCAAGGCAATGCCTAGCATACGTGCATGTCATAAATTTTCAGTATATATATATTTTGCCTTTGTTTTGTTTTACAAGCAAAAATGCTTTATGAAAGGAAGAACTTTACTAATGAAGACTATTATTATTTGGGATATTTATTGATTCTTATTCTAGTCGAGAATATAATATGTAATATAATGCAATCTGTCACACCTTAAGATTAGAAAACATTTTTCCCGAATACTATTTCCATAAGTACAAAAAATTCATTTAGAATGAATTTCAAAGGAAGAGTTTCCATTTAAATTTAATGTGATGCAGCCACATGTTTTCTTGCTAGCAATATCTTATTTCATTTTTAGCTTTTACCTAATTCTTTGTATTTTATTTTGTGGATTCATTACAATGCAAATACATATGCACTATATTCAAATACATGCTTTGAGGATTATATTACATTATATCATTTCACAATTAAACTGTTTGCATCCAGTTTTCTAAATTTACAAATGTTTTATGTAAGTTGGTATAAGTTACTAAATCAGACCGATAACCAAGAACCCTTTGAACTAAAGAAATACTAAAGTGATTCTCTATGGGTACGTGTGTTAATCATGAAAAGTTTGTTAGAAATCAATTGCATTTTCAAAAAATATATATATTGGCTATCAATTTATATTAAAATGCAATTTCATCAGAAAAAGACATGTTGCCTATTTTATAAATAGTAATGTGTTCTGATTGTTCTGATTATCAGTTTACAAATAATGTAAACATCTCACTTCTCTTCCTCACCCTGGTGTTGTCTACAGGCCATTTTTATCACTTGATAATATTTCCAGTTTGTATAAAATGAAAAGAACTGAAGTGAAAAGAAATAATGTTAAAAGCTACTCTATTTTTTTAGTTACTTTCATTAGGACATAAAACATTGCAGGGTAAAGAGCTAAACCTTAATTACTGAGATCACCTTTCATGCCTTACAGTAAAAAGGTATGGGGACAGAACTGGCTTATTGACCACTCATTCTGAAGCACAAATTAGGGTTTTTCATATTTTTTTTAGAAGGTTTCAAGTCTTACAAGCCAGAGTGTTGAAATTTCTCAGATATTTGAATGTTTATTAGAATAGAATAGAATAGAATAGTTGTTAAAATCAGAATATTTACAACATATGATGTTTTTAACTAGCTAGTAATTAGGTCAAATCCTTGAAGTCCTTTCAAACTGAATGCTTTATTGGCAATATATTTAAGATTAAGTCATACTCCAAAGTGATCTTTTTGAATGTCACCAGTATGAAAAAAACACTACCATATATTTTAAAATATAGTATTTCAAAAGTCTTACTGGTGGACTTTGGTTGACTCCCATTGTGCAGTACCTAGAATAGCCTCTGGAACATACTAAGGGTCCATTTAATACCTGTGTAATTGAATAATGAGTAGACTGCAGCCAGGCCAAGAGCCCTGACTCCCAACCATAGGAAAGTTACTCCTTTGACAGTTCAAGCAGAGTCGACCCCGTACTATCAAATTCATGCCTCATCTCAGCTAGCAGTAGTGAGACCATCTTTTATTCCTAATGAACAATACCGAGAGAGATTTTTTTTTTTAATTTACCCCATAAAAAGTTCTATTTCATGGCACAAGGATATTTGTAAGCCTACAAGAGATGACACTGTCTATTATTTAATTGGTTCTTCTTTTTAAGTTTCCTATCTAGAGTACACGTAGAGTGCAGCTACCATTTAAACTATTAACTTGCGGTTATTATACACTGTATCCTAAGTGGTGAGTTAAGTACTTTAATGCTAGTTATCTTACTTCACGTGCAAGTTCAGTTTGGAGGCTCTTTGCATACAATATTGCATACAAGTGTTTCATGATGCATGTTTATACATTCTTGGAAAATTAAAATTTAAGGAAGTTGTTAGGTGCTGAGTTGTGCCTACCCACCAAATATATACAATAAAGTCTTTAACTCACAGTACCTCAGAATGTGATATATTTGGAGGTAAGAGTCTTTACAGAGGTTAAGTTAAAATAAAGTCATTGGGGCTCAGTGCCATAGCACAGTGGTTACGGTGCCAGCCACATGCACCAAGGCTGGCGGGTTCGAGCCCGGCCTGGGCCAGCTAAACAACAATGACAACTGCAACAAAAAAATAGCTGGGCATTGTGGTGGGTGCCTATATAGTCCCAGCTACTTGGGAGACTGAGGCAAGAGAATAGCTTAAGCCCAAGAGTTTGAGGTTGCTGTGATTGTGACGCCACGGCACTCTACCCAGGGTGATATAGTAATACTCTGTCTCAAAAAAAATAAAAAAATAAATAAAAAATAAAAAAAACATGAAGTCACTGGGAGGGGCCCTAATCTAGAATGGCTGGTGTCATTAGAAGAAGAGGAAATTTGGGCACAGCTGAGGAAAGGCCTGCAGCAGATACTCAGTTTTTAGAAAGAGGTAACCCTGCCCAACACTTGGGTCTCAAACTCCTGGCCTCCAGACAAGTGAAAAAATCATCTCTCTTGTTTAAGCTGCCCCGTTTGTAGTACTTTTTTATGGCTGCACTAGCCAAACGAACAGAAGTGGAACAATTTATGCAATTCTTTTTGTACATTTTTCTTTTTCTTATAGAATTTTCTTTCTCTTCAACGGTTCCTAGTCTATATCACTTGACTAGGAAGAACAGCCTCAGATTAAGGAAGTTTAGCTGATAGAATGCTCATCGCTAATTCCGACATGTGGGATTTTCCTTTCTGTTTGCTGCTTCATTGTGATAGCAATGGCTTACACATAAAAGTAAGTGACATTATCAAGTCTTCAATAAAATAGCACAGGTTTTTCCCAATATATTACAAATTCTTGGATACAAGAGCATGGTTAATACAATAGCAGAACCATTAGTACATACAATAGCTTTGCTTTATTAACAGTCCTGATCATGTTAGCAATTTTGATCTAATTTAAGTGATGTCCTCATTACAGTGGCAAATTGTGTTTTCATTAATACAGTGAGAAAGCCATTAATATGAAAATTGCTCATTCAGAATCACATTACCAAAGTGCTTATCCTATTATCACTAAGGTGAGCCTAACCTAGGTGCTAAGCAATCTGAGTTGAAGCATCTATAACAAAGGAGTCATCCGACTTTTTTAGAGGCTCTCATCGCCTTTCTTATAATTTCCTGATGCCTTCTACTGCATCGTTAATAAAAGTTATATAATTTAATATCAGCACCACTATTAGTTTGCTTAGGATTCTACACATTTTATATAATAACACATACACTCTGCACTTCACATTTCAATATCTTAATTGCCCTCAGCATTGTCTTCAGAATATTTATAAAGTAGTTTATATAAATTTGAATTCTTTGGTTGTAACCAATAGAAACTAACTCCATTATCTTAGGCAAAAACATATTAAAAGGCTATCAGGGAGGTCACAGAGTAAATGGGGTGAACCAGATTAAAAATAAGAAATAAGGGAAGGCATAAGGGCATAGTAGCTCACTCTTGTAATTCTAGCCCTCTAGGAAGCCTAGGCAGGTGGATTTCTTGAGCTCCGGAGTTTCAGACAAGCCAAAGCAAGAGCAAGACCCTATCTCTACTAAAAACAGAAAAACTAACCAGGTGTCGTGTGGGTGCCTATAGTCCCAGCTACTTGAGAGACTGAGGTAAGAGGATTTCTTGAGCCTAAGAGTCTGAGATTGCTGTGAGCTAAGCTAATACTATGGCATTCTAGGCTGGGCAACAGAGTCAGTCTGTCTCAAAAAAAAAGCATCTGTGGCTGAAAGGAATAGGGCACTGGCACCATATGCCGGAGGTGGTGGGTTCAAACCCAGCCCCAGCCAAAAACTGCAAAAAAAAAAAAAAAAAATTATAAATTAAAGAAAAAATAAAGAGAAAGAATAAGGGATTCCTGGAAGTCTCCAAAAGGAAAACAAGACTAATGGTGATCCTTGCCACAATAAGTGTCAGCTTGCTTTGCTGGATTGAATGATCCCCACTTCCTTCCATTTTTGTATCTAGCTACAAACCTTGATTCCTGTGGGAAATCATCTGATTGGCTCAACTTGGGATCTGAACCTGGTTGATTTTTATGCTAGGGTAATAGGAAGGATGTGTCTAATCCAGGATCTATCCTATAAGACCACAAAATGGAGGAGAGGAAAATGTCCCCCAGCATAATTGTGGTGCTATAAGGAAGAAGGTAATAGAATTAGCAGTTCAAAACCAAAAAAAGAAAAAGAGAGAGAGAGAGAAAATCTACTACAATCATAAAATGCATGATGAATATTCTATATTCTACCTGATGTAGAGATTTTTCTAAGTATTGCCTCTACTCACAATTATTTGGCTCTCCTAAATAAAAGATTCTACTATCTTTTGGAACCATAGCTATGTGAGTTGATTTGGTTAATGATAATGTGAGTAAAAATGATGTGTATTTCTAACTTCCATATGAGTTTTTAATTACTGGCTGGTGTTTACCTCCCTAATTTCTCTCCCTACCCCCCCAGAGCAGTAACCTTCCAGATGGTGGAGCCTCTGTCAATTGGAGTTCCAGAATGCAGCACTGGAAAGTAGAGGCCTTCACTAAAAGACAGCAATATGTGACAAAAACAGGAACTGGGTGCTGTCTGAGCCACAAGGATTCTGTGGGTTTTGTTACCACACCTCTTCTCCCCCACAGACAGGCACACAGTGCGATAGAAGCAACATGAACATTATTAAAAGTTAAGCTCTGGTTCTTTTTTTAAATTAAATCATAGATGTGTACATTCATCTGATCATGGGGACCATACACTGGTTTTATACACAGTTTGACACATTTTCATCACACTGGTTGACAAAGCCTTCCTGGCATTTTCTTAGTTATTGTGTTAAGACAATTATATTCTACATTTACTGAGTTTCACAAGTATCCTTGTAAGATGCACCG
>CAUYPK010128098.1:0-11441 GCA_963574355.1 Loris lydekkerianus
GCCAGTTTTCCACTGTTTTTGTCTTCCTCCTGGGGTCCAGAAGTCCCTTGCTGGCTCTCTGTGTTCTCAAAGGGATGATTGTAGGCAGGTCCCACCGGCCAGAGATGTCTGGAGTCTTGTCTCCCCAGATTCGCCAGGTCCAGTTACAGGGAAGCTGTTACTCAGCTGCCATCTTTAATCTGACCTCTCCATTTGGGAGATTTTAAAAACAGTTTAGAAATACTGTTTCCAATGTTATTGTTGTCTTTAATGTGCTGATATGACAGTTTTATTTTGCTAAGTTGTACACTCTAGTTGTACTCAGTTGCAAAATCACATAAAAGTAAAAACATTTCGAACATATATTAAAAATAAACTTTTCATATCCAGACTTTTTTTTTCAAAATAGGCAACTTTCTTCACTCGTTGGTAAATCATCAATTTGCAATGTTGCCTTGAAGGGACAGATTGAGTGTTTTTCTTATTTTCTTGTTTGTTTTTATAAAAAAAAAAATCTACTAGTTAACGTGGTAGATACAAGGTTAACATGCAAGAAAAGGTTGACAAATTAGGAACAATTGTTTTTGTGTGAAAGACCAATATAAAATTCATGTTAAAGTTACTATAAATCTCTTACCAGTGCTCACTTTGGCAGCATGTATACTAAAATTGGAATGATATAGAAAAAGATAAAACTCTTAGCATATAAAGATCTTCATCAATGACGTCAAATATAGCAGTCTCCTCTTATATGTTCCAAGGCACTAAGTGGATGCCTGAAACTGTAGAATAGTACTGAGCTTATACAGTCATCCCTAGGTATTCGAGGGTGTGTGGTGTTAGAAACCTTTACTGATATCAAAATTATCAAATACTCAAGACCCTGATATAAAATGGTGTTGTATTTGAACATAACCTACACACATCTTCCCATATACATTAAATCATCTTTTGATTACTTACGATACTAATATGCAAATGTTATGTATATAGTTTATATTGAATTGTTTAGGGAAAGATAAGGAAAAAAATCTGTATGTGTTCAGTACAGACACAATTGTTTTCAATATTTTTTTATTTAAAATTAATATGAAGGTGCAAATTTTTAGGTTACAGTGTTCTCATTTGCAATGTAAAGTTCAAGTTGTAAAAAAAGCCCTTCTTTGACCAAGGGATATTCTGAATATCCTTGCATTGTACACATTAGATGAGATTCTGACAAATTCCCTCCTTTCTCCTTCCAATTGCCTTCCTCCTCCCTTCCCCCTTAGTAACTATTTTTGTGTTTTATTATTAGTAAGAGCATATGATTGTTTATATATTACTTTCATATTAGTATTGAGCAATTGGATATTTTTTTCCCATTATTGAGACACTTTACTAAGAAGAATGTGTTTAAATGCCATCCAGGTAAACATAAAAGATGTAAAGTCTCCATCATTTCTTATTGTTGAATAGTATTCCATGGTTTACACATAACACTATTTGTTTATCCATTCATGATTTGGTGGGCATTTGGGTTCCTTCCACGAATTTGCAATCATGAATTGAGCTGCAAGAAACATTTTGGTGCAGATGTCTTTGTGGTGAAATGATTTTTGTCCTTCTGGGTAGATACATGGTAATGGGAATATGGGACCAAATGGAAGATCAACTTTTAGTTCTTTGAGAATTCTCCATGCTTTTTTCCATGAAGGTTGTATTAAATTGTAATTCCACCAGCAATGTAGAAGTGTTCCCTTCTCTCTGCATCCACACCAGCATCTGCAGTTTTGGGACTTTGTGTCATGGGATAATCTTACTGGAGTTAGGTGATATCTCAGAGTGGATTTAATTTGCATTTCTGTAATGTTTAGAGACAAAAAACTTTTTTTTTTTCATGTGTTTGCTGGCCATTTACCTGTCATATTCAGAGAAATTTCTGTTTAAGTCTCTTGTCCACATAGAAATGGAGTAAATGGAGTTGTTTGTTTTTCTCTTATTTAATTTGAGTTCTATATAGATTGTAGTTATCAGGCCTTTATCAGATTAATAACATGCTAAAATCTTTTCCCATTATTATGGCTGTTTGCTTTGGTTTTGGTACCCTTAGCAGTGCAGAAGCTTTTTAGTTTTATAAAATCTCAGCAGTTTGTGTTTGATATTGGTGCAATTGCCGAGGGGGTGGGGTCTTCTTCATAAAGTCTTTTTCCCAGGACAGCATTTTCAAGCATTTTCTCTGCACTCTTCTGGAATGTTTATTGTCTCATATCTCAAATTAAAATCTTTTATCCATCAATAATCAGTTTTTGTCAATGGTGATAGATGCTTTGAATGTTTTTGATCTGTAATTGATTGAATCTAGGGATATAGAACCCAGGTATTAGGTGAGTAGACTCATAACTGAGACAGCTACTAAGTGACAATTGAGCGGATAGCATAGACAGTGTAGATAGGCTGAATAAAGGGATGATTCACATCCACGGTGGGACAGAGTGAAAAGGGGTAAATTTCATCAGGGTACTCAGAATGGCATATAATTTAAAATTTATGAATTTTTTTTTTTTTATCTTTCATTCAACATTTTTGGACCACTGTTGGCCACAGGTAAATGAAAATAGAAAGAAAAAATGAAGATGGGAGTTACTTCATTATATAAACCTCGATATTTCAAAATGGACAAAAAGTGCTATCATCCAACTCTTCTGATCTGTGGATTCTTCTCAATGCCTGTACATAGCAGCTTGACACATGGATCTAATTAGATGGACTATCTGTAGATTAAACATTAGCAAAGGTTAATTTCTTTTTATAATTTATAAAAAGTTAAATATAGTTACCAGTGAGCAGCAACATGTTGATTTTCCTAGAAATAGAGCCTGAAATGGGGATTCCTGTGCAAGTGAATTAAGGTTGCTAGATAAAACACAAGGTGCTCAGTTAAATTTGAATTTCAGACAAACAGTGATTAATTCTTGAGTTCATGTATGTCCCAAATATTACAAGGGACATGTTTATGTTATAAAAACTGTTCCCTTTTCCACAGAAACTAAAACTTAGATAGTTGTGTAGCATTCTTATTTGATAAATATGATAATTCTTTATGTGATTTTTTTGAGAAAGTTCTATTGAGTATGATCTTATTGAGTAAGACATATAAAATATGGAGGGGAGTGTGACAGGGCAGAAGATAAAAGCTGTGCATAAATTTGAGTTCATCTACCTGGTTCTGATTCTACGTGAAAATGTAGAGTGTAGGGTAGGGTGTCACAGTGTGTGACACACCTTTTGGGGGTGGGACGTAATTATATAAGAGACAATACCTAACAAATTCAGTCAATGTAACTAAAATTTTTTAGTTTCAAAAAACTAAAAATAAATAAATAAAATCTATTAGGACTTAATTTATGGCCTAATATAGGCTCTATCCTGGAAAATGTCCCAGGGGCACTGAGAAGAGTGTGTTTGCTGTTGTTGTTTGGGAGAGTGGTCTGTATATGTCTGTCATATCTAATTAGTTTATTGTATTATTTAAGTCTTTTATTTTCTCACTTATCTATCCATTATTATTTTTTCTTTTTTTAAATTTTGTATTAAATCACAACTGTGTACATTAATGCACTTATGGGGTGCAATGTGCTGATTTGACATATAATGTGGAATGCTTACATCTAACCAATTAACATAACCGCTTCCTTGCTTACTTATTTGTTGTGGCAAAAACATTCATACTCTATTCTTAATAGTATAAAAATATATCATTGCATTATGCACATTAGGTTGGATCCCCCCCCAAACCCTCCCTGCTCCCAATATCCCTCCTCCCTTTCTCTCCCTCTCCTCTTCTCTCCTTCTTTCTGGACTATAGTTATGTATTACCATTCCTCTGAATGTGTAGGTGATTGCATACTGATTTCATAGTAGTATTGAATACATTGGATAATTTTTTTCCAATTCTTGAGATACTTTACAACAGAGAGATACATTTCTATGATAATTGTTGAGAGTCCAGTACCTCACTTTTAATAATGGGTAGATAAAGATGGTAATCATTTTTTCATGGCTTACAAACACATGAAAATAATACTCACCATCTTTATCTATCCATTATTGAAATTGAGATATTGAACTCTCAACGATTATTGTAGAAATGTATTTCTCTGTTCAATTATAGAATATTTTGCTTCTTATACTTTGATGATCTGTCATTAGGCAGATAAATGCTTATAATTATTAAAAGAACAAAACAAAATAAAACAATACACAAATTGAACGATATTTTCAATGTTACCTCTGTGGATTGTCTTGCATTCACTGCTTTGGAGATTTGGTCTGGTGGACTATCATTTACTGAGTGCTATTAATGAGTCAAGTGCTGTGACAAGTCCTTTACATATATTATTTTATTCTATACCTACCACAAAAACTGGAGGCATATTATTTTTCTTTCCATTAAACACAACAGGAAATTGAGGTATAGCAAGTTTAAGACAGCTCAATATATTTACACAGCTAGTAGGCAAAAGAACTGAGATTGAAATGTACTACATATTTTGGCTTTCTTCCAAAGGGTGTGTACAACCCTTTGGAAGACAAAGACAAGTATGTATTTTGTCTTAAATTTTGACTTACAAAAACAAGTGATACAGTGAAGTTTTGCTTTATTTACTTTAAGATTAATAAGAACTGATTTTATTTTTAAGATAGAACATAGAAATAAAGTGCTAAATGTATGTAACTCAGCCCAAACAATTTTGAACCAACTGCTGAGAATTATTAATAATAGAAAGAATAAAGTTAAAATATATTGAAATTTTTTCCAAGTGCCTGATTCTACATGCTGAGAGTTTTATTGGTTATTTTAAGTCAGTCTTGACTATTTCAAAAAATCTAAAATGCAGCATAATTCACAGTTTTAAATATGTAAGAAGAAAAAGACAATA
The DNA here is from genome assembly GCA_963574355.1 of Loris lydekkerianus. NCBI lineage: Eukaryota > Metazoa > Chordata > Mammalia > Primates > Lorisidae > Loris > Loris lydekkerianus. The sequence goes on from CAUYPK010128098.1 coordinate 4,902, forward strand.
TGTAGTATGTAATATTTTCGGTACTATTTTCCTTATACTTTTCCTAATTCCTGACACAGAATTACAGGACCAATGCCCATCAACTGGGAATCAATTCCCTTTATTCCTTGTGGGTTACCCTTAAATTATTCTGAACAAAAATAGAATGTACATGGTGTCTACTTTTCCACACCAATTTTGATGGCATTCTGTCTTCCTTATTATGCAAGAAGACTTTTTTTTTTTTTTTAAATATGCTTTCATCACATGCCCACAGCCCTGTACTCCTTATGTCAGTTGATTGAAACAGTTGTGGGGCACAGAGCGAATATAAGTCAATCCATAGAAAGAAAGATGATCTTATCCTAGATCACAAATTGAGTTGTGTTAACAAAATTCATAGTTTCAATAATCCTATATAATGATTACCAATTCCTATGAACTTAGCATGTATTTGCCATAGCTACTAAGAATGGAATTTCAAAAATCCTGATATGGGGAAAAAAGTAGCAGATAGAGTTGAAATAAATGACACTGCTGAGAACTGCAATAACAGTATCAAATGAACTCAGAAAATGACTGGTGAATGAACAAAGATGTTATTTGTTAGAACACTTTTTCTAAAACTTTAAGACATTTATATATACAATTTTTCTATTTATTAGAGAATATTATGGAGAAGTATACTAACACTTAGTGTATGTGTCAGTTTAGTCCATTTCTTTTTTTTTTTTTTTTTAGGAACCTATTTTATTTATTTATTTTTTATTAAGTCATTTGTACATAGATCATAAATACATTTATGCCATTATGGGATTCGATGTGTTGATTATTTGTACAAATTGCAGTGCTTACATCCTACTAATCAACATAGATTTCACCTCATTTGCCCAATTACAGCATTAAGACATTTGTGTTCTACACCTGATAGATCCAACTTGTACTTGCAATGTGCTCTATAGGTGTGGTCCCCCTACTAACCCTCCCTCTATTAACCCACCCCCTCACTTTCCCTATCCTTTAATTTTATAGTAATTTTTTATTTCTGGTTAAGTTTAGTCCATTTTAATTTCATGTGAGTACATATACACATATATTCTCCAATTATCATTTGTTTAAATCTCCATAAGCAAAGTTACTCCACTGAAAAATTAAAACCTATCAGAACCTATTATAAGTATTTTCCCACATTAATTTCTTATTTTAAGGAAACATAATTGCATTTATAATATAATATTATCCTATAGAGAAATGAATTGAAAATAGAAATTAGTCTTCTACTTATATCCACACATATATAATTTCATATATATGCATAAATAATAATTTCATATATATGTAAATACTGATCTTTCAAAAATGCATTGAGAGAGTATGCAAATGGGGAAAATATAACAAGAGAAAAGTCAGAGTAGTCTTTTTCTTTCAGTAGATATGTTGCCTACTCATGAACACATAAAAGTAGTTGTAAGGTCCCTGAAGGCAAGAAGCCTTATTCTATTTGCTCATGATTTTAAAATATGGTTGTAAGACCAGATTTTCAAAAATTATTTTTACAAAGAAGGTATGTTATAGAATGAATGTTTAAAATTTAATTTTATCACTATTTGATGTTTAAACAATTCAACATTAATGTATTTATTACTTAGAGTTAAGATACTACACTAAACCCTCAGATTGACCTTCCATAGCAAATATACAAAGGGGAACAGTTTTAAAGATCTGAGAACATACCCTATAATTATGAAACAAAATGGCCAGACATGAATATAATTCTGTGGCAAGAAAAGGTAAATTATGCTATGAGAAAAAAATTTAACTAGAACAAGAATTAAGGTATTTGTGAGGGCTATCTGGAAGTATTCTGAGTATAAAAATTATGTTTATATCCCAAAAATAGTCTTTAGGATTCAGTGCATGAATTTTATAGAGTGTTAGAGTTCAGTGAAATGCCTACCTAATGCAACCAACTCATCTACTTGGGCTTGCTTAGCTGCAAACTTAGTAAAAAATCATTAAGTGTGGGAGAGCAAGCTCTCATCTAGGCTTTTCAGAAGGTACTGATCATATTCATAAGACTTATTTATCACCACTCTGGAAGCTCCAAGATTAAGTATGATGGGTGTGGTTTTAATAACAACATTTTATGTATAATTGCTCTCCCTCAAAGGACCTGTAGGGTTATTTTATTTTGACCAGAATTTTACAGTTTGAGTAGCTAAATTCACAATTTTTAAAGTTTTCAATTCACTTTAAACTTTGAGTTTGAATAAGATAAACCTATAATAATAGATAATATTCATAATCATAGCTGTCATTTATTTGTAACTAAGCCATGTGTACACAATTCTCACAACAACTCTGTAAGGTATTACTATTGCTAGTCTACTGAGGAGGTGACAGACTTAGAAATGATAAATTTGTAAGTTTCAGAGATGAATGGTAAATTCCGTTTTGTCCCCCAAATGTCAACATCACAGTATTATCAGCTTGTGCTTTACCATAAAAAAAAAAACAAACCTCAGAATGGATGGTTTAAACAACAGAAATTTATTTCTCACAGTTCCAGAGGCTGCAAGTTTGAGATTAGGGTGTTAACATGATTAGGTTTTGATGAGTGCTCTCTTCCTGGTTTGCAGTGAGCTATCCTCTCTCTACCAGTCGTCACATGGTAGAGAGAGGAAGCTCTTTCACATGGTGTAGAGTGTAAGCTCTGGTATCTCTCTCATTTTATTTATTGTAAGGATCCGAATCCTATTACAGGGACTCCAGCCTCATGAACTCATCTAAACTTAGTTATATCACAAGTTTCTCACCTCATACACATTTAGAGGCGATACATTCAGTCCATAAGATGTACCAAAAGAGCATACATTTTTTTTCTATGCAAGAATTTTTAAAACAATCATTTGTGGGATGCATTTAAAAATAAGTATATATTTGTGTTCTGCAGTAAAATGCCTTTGGCAAATAGGTGCATATTATATTCCCTTCAAAGAAATTTAAAGTACATGTTATCTGAGATGTATTAAGAAAAAAAGCAATTTTGTTAGCATTTTCCAAACTGGTTTCATATTATTCAACATGTTTCTACAGGACACAGTTTAAATAATGTTATTTTCTCTCAGTTATGTTTTGCTCTCTCTGTATTCTTACTGAATGGGATTATAGCTAACAGCTTTGGGAATTTGAGTAAGACACTAGGGCAGCAGTAGTGAACACAAAGAATAAAGTTTATTTGTCTGATATTTATTGTCCTGTTAGTGGATTAAAGAAAGCTAAGACCGTTGTTATGGGGCAGTCCAGGATTGCAGTATACTTCATGCTTAAATTTTATATACTTAATATTCAGCATATGCATGAATAATGAATGATAGTTCTGATGGTTAAGAGAGTTATTATTGTTATTATTATCATATGAAGCTCAAAGGAGAGTTAATTGAAATACAGCTCCCCCATCATAGACTACTTCTAAATATGTAGAAAACTGATCACTAAGCACAATTGACCTGGCTCTATTCTAACACTGTAACACATAACATTCTTTATGTCTATTGCTAAAGAACTTTGTTGAAGGTACTCACTCTGTAAAACAAACCTACATGTGAAAATCAATTGTAAGAGATTAATTTGACTAAAGCTTCTACACAATGTTTCAGAGTAAAAGTGATGAATGTTTTAAAAAAATAAACACTATAGCTTTCAGAGTGTGAAATAAATTTCCACAACCTCATTTTTAAATGTCGCAACAGACCTAGAAACAATTAAGTGAATATTACTAATTAAAACCAAATTACTAAATCAATAGTGTAATTTAGCCCAGACTAAACACACTCTAGCAAACTTGAAATATTTGTATTTGACAAGCCGAGTACTAGATCTGAAGTAGACAATACAGTTTTATTGGCCAGGAAACTTGCAGAAAATTTTTTTCTTGAATTTAAGATTAATACAATGAGATATAATGAAATTCTCCAGAACATCAGAAGTATTTCAGCATTTAGAAGAATCGATAGTATTATCTCTATTAGTATAATTACACAACACTAGCCAACCATACTCTAAGAACTAGAAAGTAACATAATTAAAATGGTTCACATGTTTAAGATAGAGCTCTAAATTAATTTTAAATAATTTATATACACAAACTTTATGTCTTCTTATGTTGTCTAAATTTAAAGTATGCTTATAGAACAAAGTGTTGGGCATATGAAATTTTATATGACATTTAGGTGGAAGCATAAGTTACTGTAGTCCTTGAAGGCATGCCAAAGGAGGAAACACGAAGTATAGAAAAAATCATTTCTAGAAAATAGTAGAGTGAAAGTGAAGCAATGCACTTTCTTCCTTATGAGTCCACATGGTAAATTTATGTCACAGACATGTTAACAATTTGTTAACAATTTGTAAGTTTAGGTGGGAAACTGATTTATTCTATCCAATTTTATGAATATAGATTCTAAAAGACATGAAAGAATATGGTGGAATGATTTGGACAATAGCAGTACTTCTGACTGTGACTGAGAACTAAATATTAACTTTCAAAGAATGACAATTTGATAATACATTTTTTTTTCTTTTGTAGATGGGAAAAACATAAAATTGATGACCCAGCATATGGGATGGTGCAGTTGTGGATTTTAGTAGGTATGCCTTGAATTTAGGAAAGAGGATTACCACTATTTATATGGTATGATTTCATCTGCCTCTCTTGCAAACTCATTAATATTTTATGTTCTTTTAAAGAGAAAAACTATTGCATTAAACAGTTAGAAAACAATCATAACACACAGAGAGACATAGATGACTGACATTAGAGATATTCTGGAAAATTTTATTGGAGTAAATAGAAAAAAAGTATGAAAATAGTAGGAGGAATACCTTAAGATGAAATAAGCCTGTCTAACAAGGAGCTATTGATGTTAATGGATTGATATTGATAATCATGCTCCTCAGGTTAAACAGAATACTTAAGCATTTTGAATTTTTTTTTTTTTTTAGTACTGTATGTCATTTTATAATTTTTGGCCAGTTTTTATTTATTTTTTTAATTTTAATTTTAATTTTTACATATACATACATGTGTTAATTAGGTTTCCATTTTTTTTGCCTTCACAAAATTAAAAATACTTAAAATTTAATAACAATAACAATGTTTAAAATAAGGATTAGAAACAAAAACCTTGAAAAGAATGAACAAACATAAATACATACAGGAAAGGAGACAATTGCTACATCGAAATATCAAGCAATAATAATTATAATAATGCAAAGAAAGTAACACATTGTCAAATAAGAGTATGTCTATTATAGAATGCTTTGACTCTGAGATTCAGTATGGAGTCATCAGTTAACTTCTTAATTTTTTTTTAAGTATCAAAAAATAGACAACTAATATTTATAAATAAAAGTAAAAGATAATTTCAAAAACCAGATCATGCTAAATCTTATACACAATAGAAAAAGAAGAAATACATCAAAATCATTCTACTTGATCTGGGTATACCTGATATTAAATGTGGAGAAAATATATTCTTATAAAGAAGAAATTACAAACATATGTCACGTATAAATTAAGATACAAAAGCTATAAGAAGGTGAAGATAGCATACATAACCTATAGAATATCATTGAATGAACAAATATAGTCAATATTTTATTCCCAGAAAGAGAAGAGAAAAAAAAAAAAAATGGTCAGAGGTTATTTCAAGTAATAATGGCTGAAAACTTGCCAAATCATGGGAGGGATATGGACATCCAGACTTGAGATATTTAGAGAATCTTGAGCGGGATCAACCCAAAGAAAATTATGATACACAAAATAATAAAATGGTAGAAGTAAATGGTAGAATTTTGTATGTGATTGAAGTTAGACTGTTATTAGCTTTAAACAGACTCTTATGAGTAAGTTGTTTTATGAAAGCCTCATGGTAACGAAAAGAAATAACCTGTAGTAGATATAGAAAATATAGAAAAAAAGGAATCAGAACACACTACTGCTGAAAACATCAGCACATAAAGGATGACAGCATGAGAGGTAGTAAGCAACAAAAGAAACTGCAAAATATCTACAAAATAATTAATAAAATGACTATAGTAAGTCTTTACATAATAATAATTATTTTAAATATAAGTTTATGAAATCAAAAGACATAAAGTGCTTAAATGGATATATTAATATATTAAAAAATCCATATAAGAGCAACTTTACCTCACAAATGCAATCAATATAACCCATTTCATTGTATCCTCAATGAATCTCAAACAATAAAAAATAAAAATTAAATAAAAAAAATACAAGATCCAGCTACATGGTGTTAAGGAGAGACTAACTTTAGATTTAAGGATATACATAGGCTGAAAGTGAAGAGAATAAAAAATATATTCTATGAAAGTGTTAACCAAAACACAGAAGAGGTGACAATACTTATATCAGACAAAATAGACTTTCAGTTGAAATCTTACACAAGAGACAAAGATCACTATGTAATGATAAAGCAGTCAACTCTTGAGAGGATATAACAAGTTTTTTTTTTTTTTTTTTTTTTTTTTTTTTTTTTT
>CAUYPK010128099.1:0-15885 GCA_963574355.1 Loris lydekkerianus
ATGGAGCTGGAACATATTCTTCTTCGCAAAGTATCCCAGGAATGGAAGAAAAAGTATCCAATGTACTCAGCCCTACTATGAAGCTAAATTATAGCTTTCACATGAAGGCTATAACCCAACTATACCACAAGACTATGGGGAAAGGACCAAGGAAGGGGCAGGGAGGGGGGAGGTTTTTGTGGAGGGAGAGTAATGGGTGGGGCCACATCTATGGTGCATCTTAGAATGGGTACAGGTGATTGCACTAATGTACACAGCTATGATTTAAGAATAAAAAAAATAAAAATTAAAAAAAAAAAGAAACTTGGTCCTAACCCAGGAGAAAATGTATTTTCTCATGATTTCTTCTAAAATTGGTATTGCTTTACATTTAATTTTTGATTTACAATTAATTAGGAAATATTTTTATATAGCAAAAAAGATAAGGATTAATATTTTATTTGAATATCAAATTGATTCAGCATCATGTGTCAGAAAAAAATTTCCACAGCCTTGTGGAATCAGCCTTATCATGAATCAGGTGGATGTATATGTGTGGTTTTGTTTCTGAACTTCCACCTGTTCCGTAGTTTTCTATTCTTGTATCAATGCCCACTGCTCTATCAATGTAATTTCATGGTAAGCCCCAATGCCTCAATACATTAAGTCCTCCAGCTTAATTTATTTCTCAAGACGATTTTGGATATTCTTAGTCCTACATAGCTCCATACGAACTTTAGAGTCAGCCTACCAATTTTCAGTAGAATACAATATACCCACCCACCTACCAACACATCCCTACTGAGATTTTTATTTGAATTACATTAATGTATAGATCAATTTGGAGATTTGATATTTTTGTAAAATTAAATATTCCAGTCCATCAATATTAATATATTCTCATTTATTTAGCTCCTCTTTAATTAATTAATTTATTTTAGAGATGGGGTCTTACTGTATTCAGAGTGGCTATTCACGGGCTTGATGCCACTTAGGCTTTTTATAGTTTTCAGACTAAAGGTTCATAATTCTTTTGTTAGATGTACTCTTAGATAATTGATATTTATGCTATTGTATATGATATATTTTAAAAATTCATTTGTATATAGTCAGTGTTTCTAAACAGAAATACAATTAACTTTATATATTTATCTTGTGGCCAATGAACTTGCTAAATATATTATTAAGTCTAATGATTTATCTATAGGCTCTTTTGGAACATCCTTTTTTCTTTCTAAATTTTATATATTTTATTTCTTTTTTGTGGCCTTGCACTATGTCAGAACATCTGGACAGTATTAAATAATGGTGATTCTTTTCAATATCAAAAACAAGTGAACATTCTTGTTTTATTATCAAATACAGGAAGAATATATTCAGTAACTCATTATTTAGGATGATGTTTGCTGTAGTTTTTGAACTGTTCCTTATCACACTAAAGAATTTTCTCTCTATTCCTAGTATGTTAATACTACCTTTAAAATTATGAATGGATATTGGTATAATAAATTTTACTTAATTTGAGAAAATTGGCATTTTCACACTTCTTCATTCTTCCTGACTACAACACAGTCTTTATTCAAATCCTGTTTTCAGTCTTTCAGTGGAATCCTGTAATTTTCTTAAAACAGGTACATATTTTTCCATTCATAAGTGTTCTTAGGAATTTAATAATTCCATTATAAATAGGGTTTTTTTTTTTTAATCCATCACATTTCCTAACAGGTTAGGATACAAGAGAGAATTTGACTTTTTTCCCATTTAAAATGTATCTGGTCATTGTATTCTGCCTTGAAATTTCCTTTAATGTAAGGATAATTTAGCTAATTTATTTTTATATTCTAGGAATATGACAGATAACAAAAGAAAGATTAATTTTTCTCTTCCTTATCAAGAAGTAGTACTCTTAATGCTGTTTAATGTCCTTATGAGTTAGGGCTTTCCAAAGAAACAAAGCTAGTAGGAATAATGTATTTTCTATTGGTATATGCATTTAATATAGGAATTGGCTCACATGATTACAGAGGCTGAGAGCTCCTTCGATATGCCATATGTAGGCTGGATAGCCAGGAAAGCCAATGGTGTAATTCAGTCACTATCCATAGCCTGAGGATCACAGGAGCCAATGATGTAAGTGCTAGTCTAAAACAGAAGACCTGATGTCCGAGGGCAGGACAGTACTGAAGTCCCAGCTCAAGAAGATAGGTTGATTTCACCGTTCCTGTACCTCCTTGATGCACTTAGGCTATCATCAGTGGAATGGATGACGCCTATCCAGGTAACCGAGGATGATCTGTACTCAGTCTGCCAGTTCAGATCTAATCTCTTCTGGAAAGACCCTGTAGACACACCTAGAAATAATGCCTTACCAGCTCTATGGATAAAGGAGCTCAGAAAATTTCACTCCAAAATATAACTCCTTGGTATGAAGAATATTTTGAATTAAAGATCCTTGGAAGGAATTTTCCCTCTACTTGAATAACCAGCTGGACCATCAAAAGAAAAACTGATTTCCTTTCCCCCCTGCTATTTTCTAAAAATGTTGCAAAAAGGAAAATCAAGAATGCAACCAGACCGGGACTGAATTATTTTAATCATAATATCTGTCTCTCAGGTTAAATAAGAAATCAATCTGTGTCCCCCATCCATTCATTCTCCCAAGCAACCATTTATTGCACCTAAATAGAATTCTCTATATTCCTCATTTCCTTCTCTCCTCTAAAAGGAGGGTGTATAAATTTCTGGATCTCACTGAGATATTAAGTAATCCCTCTGTGAGTCTCTCCAAGTGCATGGTAAATAAACCTCTTTCTCTTTTTAATCTGCCTTAATTATGAATTGATCTTTCAGCGAATGTTTGAGGAAGGAGAAATTTCCTCCCCACTACCATATGGGCATTCCTTAGCCCAGTGAAGCTTGCACTTAAAATTAACCCTCACAATGACCTATTGCAACGACCTGACTTTCTGGGTAAGTTTTAAATAAAATTTTCATTGATGAATGATCATTATAATTTTGTTGCTGATTTAGTACAGAAGGCCCCCAGAATCTCACCGTTATGAATGGTTTTAATTCTCTGTTGAAGATCGATATGCTTCATTATGAAATGAGAGCTTTTTTTGTGACTAGTTTTCCCACACATTTTTTCTTTAAAAATTAGATATGGGATTCTTGCTGGATAAAACATTTAAATTTAAGACATGAAACTATAAAAATACTAGAAGAGAGTGTAAGGAAAATGCTTAGAGATACTGGCCTGGAAAAATACATTATGAGGAAGACCACCCACTGGGAATTTCAGCAACACCAAAAATAAATAACTGGGATTTGATCAAGCTAAAAAGCTTCTGCACAGCCAAGGGCACTACAAGCAAAGCAAACAGACAGCCTTCAGAATGGGAGAAGATGTTTGAAGATTGTGATTCTGACAAAGATGTGATAACTAGAATCTATAGAAAACTCAAATTAATCAATAAGAAAAGAATAAATAACCCCCTTTCTTTGTGGACAATAGACTTGAATAGAAACTTCTCTGAAGATAACAAATGGCCAATAAACACATGAAAAATACTCATTGTCTTTAATCATCAGAGAAATGCAAATCAAAACCACTTTGAGATATCATCTAACTCTAGTAAGATTACCCCATATCACAAAGTCCCAAGACTGCACATATGGAAAAAAAAGAACACTTTTACACTGAAGGTGGGAATGCAACTAACGCAACCTTTATAGAAGGAAGTATGGAGAATCCTCAAAGAACTAGAAGTTGACATTCCATTTGATCCCACAATTCCATTACTAGATATCTTCCCCCCAAAAAACAAAAATCATTTTACCACAAAGACATTTGCATAAGAATGTTTATTGTAGCCCAATTCATAATTGCCAACTGGTAGAAGCAACCCAATGCTCATGGACCCGTGAATGGAGCTGAGAAGAGGGAGGGCTTTTGCTGGGATGTCACCTAATGTGAACAATGCAAGGGTATAACTCAAATTAACTGAGAGTAAATTTTAAATTTCTTACCACAAAACAAGTGAGGTGATGGCTCTGTTAATCAGTTCGAATTAAACATTCCACATTGTATATGAAATCATTACATTGTACCCCATAAATGCAGTTACAGTTATGATTTAATTAAAAAAATTTTAAAAATCAAAAAATAGATATTGAAAGTTTCATGCTTTTTCATAATGCACAAATAGACTCTAAGGCTGTTATAATTAAACAGATTAATTGTGTATCTTGGCATATTTATTATCTTCTTATTGTAGAATTATTTAATATTCTGTTCCATTACTGTTGCTTCTAGTATTATATTTATTCTTTTAACTCTATATTAATAAGTTTAGTTAGTTTAGCTCCTTTTAAATAAAGTGTGAATTTTAATAACATATTACCTTATAATAACTAAGATACGTTATAAATTAGTGTTTTCCTAAAGAAAGAGTAGAAAAAATTAAATTACAGTAGAACACCATAAGTTGACCACCTAAGGGACTTTAACAAACTGGTTAATATATGGAGGTGGTCAACACAAGGAACCAGGCCTACTGTACTGATAGATAGGTATAGTGCATGTCCAGACTATGAAAATCAGGTAAACTTAAGGAAGTAGTCAATGTAGGGAGGTGGTCAACCATGGAGGTTCTGAAAAAAAATAAATAAATAAATAAAAGAAAGAAAAGAAAATGAGAAAAATTAAAATATGTTATAGAATTTTTGAAACTTCCATCATATAAAAACTTTTATGCCAAGACAAGGCTCAGTACATTTGACTGTAATACTTAAATACTTCTTTCACCATGTTCGAAATATATCCATGTGGAATGCGTTCTTAGGGGAAAACTTTATCTTTTTCTAGCCATAGATACATTGGAAAATGATGTGATACAATCAAACTTCAATTTCCTCATCTACAAAGCTTTTATAACAATACCATCTCTAATTGTCTCACTAGATAACTATAAAAATAAAATAAGATAATGTATGTGAAATTGCCTCATACACCTTGAAGACCATAAAATGTTGTGGGATATTTTGAATAACTAGTCTTGACCATAAAATTTCAATATCTGCCCTTGTCACCTGCCTATAATTTAAGAGGGATGACTAATGCAAATAAATATATAACTAGCATGAATTAAAATGCTGAATAACAGGAAAAATCACAAAATGGATAAAATTGATATAATATTGAAAGTTTTAGTATATAGCTAAACATCATTCTCTCCCCTCCACTATTCCTACTGATACCAACAGCTACATTGAGAATCCACCAAATTTCCTGGCCTCTCAATTCTTTTAATTTCTCATTGCCAATACTGTGTTTTCAACCCATTTGTCTTAATAACTGTACACCATCCAAAATCTCAGCTTCAAGCGCCTTAAGCTCAGACCATTGCTCTAGTTTTTCAACCTATTCTTTCCTGTACCAATATCAACAATTTCCTCCAGTTTTCTACTACTTAAGCCCATTCCTCTCTCTCTCTCTTCTTCCACATTTGTCTTAGATTTCACTGTCTAAATCAAAAACTTTGCTTTGAAAATACCCTTCACTTCCTTGTTCCTATCTCTGTCATCTCCGTATCCAGAGGTTAGAATTCCTATGCTGTTTAAATTTAAGTGCTACATCTGTGAGTACAATCTACCAGAAAGCTAAAAGCTAGCTTGTTACAGATTAGCTTCAGCTTAAATGGTTAATGAGAAGCCTGAGCTAAACCTCAGGCAGTCTGCTATGCCAGTAGATCACCCTCCTCAGTTCACTATCTCACCCTTCAAGAACATGACTAACTCACATCTCTTTCCTGAAAAATGTAATACTCACTCTTCTTCTTACTTTTATCTGATAACTAGTCCTTATTTCACTAAGATAAGAAAATGTATAATTAGAGAAGTTCCGCAGGCCTCTACAACACTTCCAATAACACAGTGGTTTCTATAATCTTCATTTCAGCCTTCACTCTTGTTACTGTAAAAGGTCAACCCACCGCTTGTGCATAAGATCCCTTTTCCTTTATCTACTAAAGGAAATTTGACATCTCCCCCCTCTTACCTATATTTTCAATTTTAGCATTTCTACTGGGTTATTCTCATTATACTACAAACATTCTTATCATATTCCAACTTTTGAAAAGTCCTCTATGATTACCTAATTCACAAACATTAAAAAATTCCCAGACAAGTAATAACGCTGGTGAAGATGTGGAGAAAAGGGAACCCTCCTACACTGTTGCTGGGAATGTAAATTACTGCAACCACTATGAAGAACATTACAGAGGTTCCTCAAAAAACGACACATAGAGCTACCAATGGCCAGCCATCCCACTGTTGGGTGTACATCCAAAAGAGGAGAATTCAGTATATTGAAAAGATACCTGCACTCCCATGTTTGTGGCAGCACTAGTCACAACAGCAAGATTTGGAATCAATATAAGTATCCATTAATGAATGAAAGGATAAAGAAAATTGAGGCACATACATACAATTGGATATTATACCAGCTACAGCAAAGGTTGACATCCTGCCATTTGCAACAATATGGATGGAACTAGAGAATCTTATGCTAAGTGAAATAAACCAAGCACAGAAAGACAAATCTTCACATGTTCTCACTCATGTGTGAGAGCTGAATGTTAAAAACATCTTGTAGAAATAGACAATAGAATGGTGGTTATCAGAGGCTAGAAAAGGTAGAAAAGTGCAAAAATACAGTTAGAAAGTTAGATAGGATAAGCAATGTTTGATAGCAAAACAAAATGACTATAATCAACAAGTTAGAGAATACTTTAATATAACTAAAAGAGTGGAGTTGGAATGTTCCTGACAAAAAGAAATAATAAATGCCTGAGGTGATGTGATAGATACCCCAATTCCACTGATTGGATGAATTCACATTGCATGCCTATATCAAAACATCACATGTATTCTATAAGGATATACGATTAGTATGTAACTATAATATTAAAATAAAAAAAATAAAAAATGCATCTTCACCATCTACAGTAAAATTACTGAAATTACCTATATTTGCTGAATCCACTTGCCTTCCTCTTATTCTCTCCCAAACCCACTCCAGTGAGGTTTTTATTCCCTACACCTCTCTGAAATTTGCCTTTCTCAAGTTAACGTCTAGATTGAAATTCAAAATAACTATTTCTAAATTTTTATTTTCATTGATCTCTCAGCAACATTTTATATATCTAATTATCCCAGTTTTAGGTGATATCCCAAGGCTGAGTTTTTCACATTCCAAAGTGAAGACTTCCAATAAAAAAAAAGGTGTGCAAAAATATACTTAAAACTGCATATTTTTTAATTCTCAGGGCTGATCCCCAGTCTTTATCCTTAAAATAATTTTGAAGAGGCCGAGATATAGGCCAGAGGTTAAATAGAAACATTTTATGGAGGACGACACTACACTGCTACAGCTTTGCTCTTCAGCCTTATGGGGGAAGGTTTTTCACATCTTCAAGTAAGACTAATGTGTAAGAATTCAACAACATATGAAAAGCATCATTCATAATGATCAAGAGGGATTTTTCCCCTGGAATACAAGGATGATTTTATATGCACAAATAAATAAATGTGATATATATATAGCACAACGAAAGATAAAAATAAAATTGTCATCTCAATAGATGCAGAAAAGATATTTGGCAAAATTGAATAACCTTTCATGATAAAAGTCTCAACAAATTTGGTATAGAAGGAAAGATACTCAATATAATAGAGGCCATATACCCTAAGATCATAGCTAACATAACAGTGGTCACCATCTGAAAGAAAGCCTTTCCTTGAAGACCAGGAAGAAGAAAATGGTGCCTACTCTTACCACTTCTATTCAATATAATACTAAAATCTTAATTCAAGCAATTATGAACAAAAAGCTATTCTAATCAAATGAAAGAAGCAAAATTGTGCTGTTCGTGGCGGCTCAGGTCTATAATCCTAGCACTCTGGGAGGCTAGGATTAAAGATGGAGGATTGCTTGAGGCCAGTAGTTGAAGACCAGCAAGACCCCATTTCTATAAAAAAGAAAATGAAAAGAAAAATTATCCAGGTGTGGTGGTGCACAACTGTAGTTCCAGCTATGTGGGAGGCTGAAGCAGAAGGTTTGCTTGAACCCAGGAGTTTGGAATTGCAGTGAGCCATGATGACACCACTGTACTCTTGCCCAAGGAGCAGAGTAGATTCTAATTCAAAAAAATTAAAAAAGGTAAAATTGTTACAGATGACATGGTCTTACATGTAGAGAAACCTAAGGAATCCATCAAAAACTTAAAAAACTACTAAACAAATTCAGTCAAGTTGCAGCATACACAATCAACATACAAAAATCTGTTAGCTTTACACACTGACAACAAACCACCCAAATTTTTTAAAGTCCCATTTTTTTAAGTCCCATTTATGATAGTATCAGAAAGAATAAAATACTTAGGAATAAATTTAACTAAAGAAGTAAGAGATCTGTATACTGAAAACTATAAGACATTGATGAAAGAAATTGAAGAAGACATTAATAAGGGGTAAGAAATGCCCTGTCCACAGGCCAGAATCATTAATATTGTTAAAATGCTCATACTGCTCCACATGTTCTACAGATACAATACAATGTCTATAAAATTTCAATAACAATTTACAGAAATAGAAATAAACAATCTTAAATTTTTTTGAACCACAAAATAACCTGAGTATCCAAAGCAAGCTTGAAAAAAGAAGAAGAAAAATAGACACTTTGAATTTTCTTATTTTACACTGTATTACAAAGCTATACTAATCAAAACAGATCAAAAGAAAATATAAAGAAGTTAGACTACATAAAATTAAAAAGCTCTGCACAGCAAAGAAAACAATCAAGAAAAAGAAAAGATAAACTATAGAATGGAGCACAGAATTGCAAACCATATACCTGATAATGGATCCAAAATACACAAGGAACTCATAGAACTCAAAAGCCAAAAACAAATAACCTGATTTTAAAATGTGCAAAGGATTTGCACAAGCATTCTTGCAAAGAAGATACACAAACATGACAAGATAT
This sequence comes from Loris lydekkerianus, assembly GCA_963574355.1. Classification (NCBI taxonomy): domain Eukaryota; kingdom Metazoa; phylum Chordata; class Mammalia; order Primates; family Lorisidae; genus Loris; species Loris lydekkerianus. The sequence continues at coordinate 9,026 of CAUYPK010128099.1, forward strand.
TCAACAACAATAATCTTTAGGGAAATGCAAATGAAAACCACAAGGAAACATTACCTCACACCTATTAGATTGACTGTTATGAGAGATAACAACTGTTGGTAAGGGTGTGGGAAAGGGGTAATCTATGTATATTGTTTGTGGGAATATAGATTGATATAGCCATTATGAAAAACAGCCTCCAGTTGCTACAAAAACATTAAAAACGGGACTACCATACAACACAGAATTTCTAGGTGTACCAAAAGCTTTCCAGAAAGTATCCAGCCACGTATGTCTGTATTTTCATATTACATGGCTGGATACTTTCCTGACAGCCCTTATATATTCAAAGGGAATGAAGTCAAAGTATCTCAAGAGTTCAAAGAAGTCTATGCACTCCCATGTTACAATTCAAGTATCTGTCAATGGAGAATGGATAAAGAAAAAAATATAGTGGAAGAAACTTCGGACACATGCTATATAGTATGGATGAACCTGGAGGCTATCGTACTAAATAATATAAACCAGTCACAGAAAAAAACAAGTACCATGCTATCTCCATTACATGTGTAAATGTAAAAATTTATACTCACAGAAGCAGAGAGTGAAATGTTGCTTGCCAGGGGGTGGGGACTGAGGGAAATGGAGTCATGTTTGTCAAAAGGTACAAAGTTTCAGTTACAAAATGAATATGTTCTAGAGATGTAATGTAAGAGCATGACAACTTTAATGCTGTGTTGTATGTATCTAGAGATCTAATGTAAGAGCATGACAACTTTGATGCTGTGTTGTATGTAGCCTAACTGGCTAAGAGAGTAGACCTTAAACCTTTGTTTGTTCTTAGCAAATGTACAAACAAAAAGATAACAATGTGAGGTGATTAATTTACTTGATTATGGTAATCATTTCACAGTGTGCAAGTTGATCATGTTGCATGCCTTAAATATATATACTTGTTTACTATATCTTAATAAGCTGGAAAAAGAGATAGATGGAGGAGGAGGAAGAGAGGGAAGAAAAGAATAGAAAGTTACTTCAAAATCTTTTCCACCTAGAGTTATTTAGAACATTGTATTAGTTTCTTACGATTGTCCAAACAAATTATAAACTGAGTCAATAGAAACAACAGAAATTCATTTGTTTATAGGTCTGAAGGTCAAAAGATCAAAATCAAAGCGTTGGCAGGGCAGTTTTCACTTTGTTCCTATGGCTTCTGAAAAACGCTGATCAAAACTCAATGAAATACCTCTTTCCACCTGTTAGGACGGTTACTATTAAAATTTTTTTAAAAAGCAAATAAGATATGTTGGAGAGTATGAACCTAAATTAGAGCCTTTGTACACTGTGAGTGGGAATGTGAAATGAAAAAGTTGCTGTGGAAAACAGTTGAGGGTTTCCTAAAAAGTGAAAAATAGAATAGACCCAACAATGCAACTTCTTAATATATGCCCCAAAGAATTAAAAGAAGGGCCTTGAAGAGATATGAAAGCAACTCGAGTATCCATTGATAGATGAACAAGCAAAATGTGGTAAATATATATACAATGGAATACGTATATTATTCAGCTTTACAAAGAAAGGAAATTCTGTCACACGCTATATGATGTAGATCAACTTGGCAGACAGTACGCTAAGTGAAATAATCAAGTCACGACAAAAGACAGAAACACCTAGTAATGAAAAATCATAAACAAAGTAAATTAGCTGCTATCATTTTTCTGGGAGAAGAGGACACGAGGAGATATTGCTTACTAGGTATAGAGTTTCAGTTTTCCAAGGTGTAAAGAGTCATGGAGATGGAAGGTGGTGATTACTGCACAACAGTATAATGAACTTATCACCACCATGCAGCCGAAAATGGTTAAAATGGTAAATTTTGTGTTAAAATTAAAATTTAACTACTGTTAAAATGTAATGAAACAAAACTTAGTACCCACTACACATTTTATTTTTTTCTTTCTTTTCCCCCTCCCACCTTTCTCCTTCCTTCCCTCCTTCCTTCTCGTCCTCCTTCTTTCTTCCTTCCCTCCTTTCCCCTTTTCTTCTTCTCCCCTTCCTTAACCGCTTTCCCCTCTGCCCACCTGCTTGCCTGCCTGTCTGCCTTTGCTGCCCATAACTCAGTAAAGACATTTTTTATGACATCCTGAAGGATATAACAAAACCCTCTAAGATGTCGCTAGCCAAAACTAGAAAAACAAAATGTGACTGGTCCAAGAGTATAGATAACTACAATATGTTGTTTATTAAATTTTCATTTTTTCCAAAACTCTTATGACTAGACTTGAGCATTAGCCACTATTATTTTTATCACAGGTACTTTAGAGTAGCGCTCTGCTTCAATAATAATTACCCTATCAGAAAGCCTCAATTTTTAAAGCATTTGGTTACTTAATGCTCATGACGTAAATGTCACAGTTCAAGCACTTGATGGAGAAAAATATTAAATGAAGTGCACTTGTTTTGAAGATAATTTCATTTAACATCTCCAAAGCAGGGTATAATTAAGTTACTCTGTCATACAAAATGATGGAGGCTTTAAATAAGTAACAGCTGGTTACCCCAATGATGGAGCAACTGCAGGGCAGCCCTTGGCAAGGACAGCTGTGCAAACCCAACCCATGCAGTATGCTAACAGCCTTAGGTTATGACTAAGGAAATTGCTGAAATGGAATGACGCCTAGAAAAGCAAATAATCACCAAGTCCTTAGAGCTCTTAGCATGCATTTCAATAGCATTAATGCAGAAATATTAATAATAAGTGCTTATCTATCATTCCTGTAGGAAAATGTGTTTCTTACGTCCAGATAAATTTAATCAGGTCATTGCATGGCAATGAACACATTTTATAAAAACGTGCTCCCATTTTAAAATGCAACTATGACTCAAAGGCCATATTTAATGCAAACAAGAAATTAAATTCAATGTATTATGTAAATATTGGCAAAGTAGTATTTTTAGAAAGTTATGCTGAATCTGTATATTAAAACAATCCAAAAATTTTTTTATTAAAGGCTTTTGCATAGATATTCATGCCATCAGCTTTGCAACAATGACCTTAAAATGTTAAGAGTTGCCCTGCATAAAACAAATATGCTATTAAAAATGTTAAATGATCGGCTTCCTTTTTGGAAAGCTAAGTAAGGCTGGGTTTGCATGGAACTAATATTGAAAGTTTTTGTCAAAACTTTTTATTGTCTTCTTTAATTTCAAATTAATATGAAGGTATACAATTTTAGGTTACACTGTTTTCAATTCTAAGGTAAAGAAAAGTCATACAAATTAGAAAAAAAGCTTGATATTGTCGCTCAGTCTACATGTCAACGAGGAGGAAAAGTGAGTTTGATTTGTGCACTTGTATTGTTCTTAAATTGTACCGTTGATCTTTTTGACTTGAAGGTATTGATAGTCACAGATGAACGCTCCTAACTAGTATTTTTATTATGTCATTTACTAAGCAGACATTTACTATGCAAGCACTATTAAGCAAGATAATTTCAATAAAACAAGCATTTTTAAGTGCTACTCTGGGTTAAGCACAAAATTTCTGTCCTCAAGAAACGTAGCAACCACTAGGGAAGATGGATACAGAAATGGGAAGTGTCGTAATGTGCAGTAACACATGACTGAGAGCTCAGCTATAGTTTTCCAAGAGAAACCTTGTCAGATATAGGCACACACACACACACACACACACACAGAGAACAAAAAAAAAAGCAAAACATTTTTCTGAGCAAGGGAAAGAACACAGCTAAGGCTTGAAGGAACAAAAATAAAATCGCATAGTGAGGTGTGTTCTTAGTTCCCATACATAACTGCTTTATGGGCAATGATGATCGTGTCTGAGAAAGAAAGCAAAGGGGCCCTTTATAAGAAGAGTTTCGGAGAGTTAAGGAGCTTGGTCTTTGAGAATATTTAAACAAGAATTCAAAACCAGAGCTCTCAATTGTAGTACAGAGGCTTTGTGCAAGGGAAACAAAATTGAAGATTCAAAAATCTCCCCTGCTTACTCTTCTGCTTAATTAATAGTTCTCAATCTTTTTGGCCCTCAAATCCCTTTACAATCTTACCAATAATTGAGGATAGCTGAGTGCTTTGGGTTATGTGGGTTATGTCTGCAAATATTACATATTTAAATAAATATTTACATATTTAAATGAATGTTATTTTTATTTTATTTAAAATATTTTTAATTTCATTCAAAATTAAAACTAAGACATAAAAATTATTGCTGAATTTAAAATGACAATAGCTGGCCCATTATATGTGTATAAAGTAATACATTTTATGAAAATAACTATTTTTTCAAAGCAAAGCATGATTGAGGAATGGGTTTTTGCTTTTTATAGTTTTGCAAATATCTATAATCATTGGCTTAATAGAAAATAATTGTATTCTTATATTGTCTTCTAGATTCAATCTATAAGTTGTTTTTGTTGCAATATAGAAAGAAAATCTAGCCCCACACAAGTAATATAGTTAGAAAATAGAGGAGTATTTTATTTTTATTTTTATTTTTATTTGCGATCAATGGGGTTGAACTATGTTGCTCAGGCTATTCTTGAACTCCTTGCTCACCTTACTTTCCTACCTAGGCCTACCAAATAGCTGGAACTACCTGCGCATGCTACATGTACCACACATGGCTTGGAGGATTATTTTACTAACTTTTATAGATATTTCTTTTTGGTACTACCATATTACTTGACTGTTGCTTAAAGGCTAATTGCAGTGCATAATCTAAAACAATATCAATTACCTTCTCTGTACTATTGCATTAAGAATCACTTTGAATAACCTTTCATCTGTGCATTCGTGATGATTTTACAATATCATTCATTTATCTTCTGGTAAATATTAGTTCACTAAACCATAAAAGCCTTTCATATTGACACATTTATTATATACTATCAAAAAGTTATATTTATTAATATCACTGATCTCATCTTAAAAATTCTTTAAGAATTAAAAAGCTACTAATATTATGGTGATGAAATAAATTTTTCAAAATCTTCCTTTTTTTGCTTGAAAGTCCAATTTTATCATTGGCAACAGATACTGTTAGTTGTTTTCTTTGAAGTAACAAGCTTATTCCATTCATTTTCAGTGGAAGTATCTGTCATATATCCGAGTTTGAATGACCATAACTTATCTGTCAATCATGCTTTCAAGTAAAAATGGCATTCTATGAAGACAGCCACTAGATGGACTTACCACTCATCCTCCAAAGAGTTTTCCCTTGAGATAAGCATCCTACTTTGGTAAGTATTAGGAGTAATTTTTCATCACATAACAATTGGGTAAATTGAGATTGAATAAAATTAATAATTCTGACTGCTTTATCAATAGCACTGTGCTGAAACTGGGCTCTTTTAAACTATAAGTGCATGGCAGTGAAAAACTTCCTTGCTATGATTTGACAATTTGACCCCTCCATGTCTCCTTTTGAAGTGTGACCCCCAATATTGGAGGTGTTGGGTCATGGGATGATCTCTCATGAATAGACTAACACCTTCCTTGGGGTGGGGGGGATGAGTGAGGGACTTCTGGCTCTGTTAGTTCCTCAGAGGTCCCACCCCTCCCAGTAAGAACGAGTTGTTAAAAAGATCTTGGCATCTCTCTCCATTTTCTCTCTTGTTTTCACTCTCACTGTACAATCTCTGTAAGCCAGCTCCCCTTTATCCTAAGACCCTCACCACAAACCAAGAAGATGACAACACAGAACCTTGAGCCAAATAAGTCTCTTTTTTAATAAATGACCCCGCCCAGGTATTCCTTTATAGCAGTGATTCTCACCCTTCCTAATGCCGCGACCCTTTAATTCAGTTCCCCATGTTGTGGTGACCCCACCCCAAATAAAATTATTTTTGTTGCTACTTCATACTATAATTTTGCTACTATTATGAATCGTAATGTAAATATCTGATATGCAGGATGTATTTTCATTGTTACAAATTGATTGTTCCTTGGACATAAAGCATAGTGATTAATCACAAAAACAGTATGTAATTATATATTGTGAAATATTTATTTCTAATTACAAATAAATGAAATTTTGTCTTGAAGCATGATGTAGCATGGGTAACGTTCTTAATATAACAATGGTAAACAACATTGCTACATTTTGCGACAGTATGCATAAAAAGCCAATGTCAGTGCGAAGGTTGTGATCACTTCTTTCTCACCAGATCAGAAATTCTCAGGGCAGTCTTTGCAAGAGCACAATGAAGATCACCTTCTACAACAAGTCTACGTCTGAATTTAGACTTGATAACTAACAAGCTGGAAAACCCTGTTTCACAAAGACACGTTGTTGGAAATGGAAGAAGGAGGCGCAACACAATCGCAGACAGAACAGAGTATGACCACAAATACTTGATCCAGAATTCTGTAACTGGCATTGTAGAGAAATCGGTTCTCACTGCATCACTGTTCATAAGTTCAATGAACTCCTCTTGTGCTGTCTCAGGAACAGCTTCAGCTTTGACTGTGAATGGGCTTCTGGCAAGTGTAAATGGGGTGTCAGGTAGATTTGGAAGTATGATGAGATTTCACCTGCAAGCATGTGCAAGTGTTCTTTTATAGAAATTGTCATCCTAATCCTTTTGTCTGGTTCAATGTCACATTCCTCAAAGAAAGCAGATAAGGTAAGCAACATGTAAATTTTATTTTATTTTTTTTTATTGTAGATAAAAATATGCACCATAGATGTGGCCCAACCCATCACCCTCCCTCCACCAAACCTCCCCCTCCCTTCCCCTTCCTTGGTCCTTTCCTCATAGTCTTGAGGTATAGTTGGGTTATAGCCTTCATGTGAAAGCTATAGTTTAGCTTCATAGTAGGGCTGAGTACATTGGATACTTTTTCTTCCATTCCTGGGATAC
>CAUYPK010128100.1:0-85074 GCA_963574355.1 Loris lydekkerianus
CCACAGCACTCTACCAAGGGTGACAAAATGAGACTCTATGTCAAAAAACAAACAAACAAAAAAACCCCAGGCATTCATACCTCATGAATGCTGAGGCCTCAAGGCCACATGCTCTGCAGGTTGTGTCCACCTGGCCCTCCCAACAGCCTCTTGTGCATGGCCTCTAAATACAGAGGCATAGGGTGGCCTGAGTCACCAGACCTCACACACAGAAGTTGCTGATACCCACAGCTTGGGGTGTGCTTGAGGCCTTGCAGGTGGGTGTGTACCCACACATGTACACACACACTTCTCAACTGGGAGGGCCCTTGTGGGCCCCTCCTCCTGTTAGTGCCTGGTGCTACCATACTGGGGAGGTCAGGAGTAGGGTGTGTGGGTTGGAGGACAATGAGCAAGGGGGGCAGCCTGTGGCTCAGCAGCCATCTGTTCCCCCCAGGCATCGAGCAGAGCATCGAGCAGGAGGAAGGCCTGAATCGCTCCTCAGCCGATTTGAGGATCCGGAAAACACAGGTGCAAGCCAGGGTCTCGGGTAGGCAGGCACCTGCGTCTTTGGGTCTCTCTGGGGCCTGACATCTGCACCCCCGTCTCATACCCTCAGCACTCCACGCTGTCCCGTAAGTTTGTGGAGGTCATGTCAGAGTACAATGCAACGCAGTCTGATTACCGCGAACGCTGCAAGGGCCGCATTCAGAGGCAGCTAGAGATCAGTGAGCTGAGGGGCGGGGCCCAGGGCTGGGGGGCGGAGGTGGGGCTGTAGGGGCTGTGGAGACGGGGGCGGGACTCAGAGCTAGAGGGGCGGGGCCCAAAACAAACAGTGGGGCTGGGGACGGAGGTGGAGCGGGGTCGGGGCTCAGGGCTGGAGGGATGGGGTACAGGCCTTGTGTGGCGGGCTAGTGGCAAGGCTCGGGGCTGGTGCTGAGGGTCAGCCTCTGTGTAACCCCACTCGCAGCTGGCCGGACCACAACAAGTGAGGAGCTAGAGGACATGCTGGAGAGTGGGAACCCTGCCATTTTTGCCTCTGGGGTGAGTGCGGGCCGTCCCCATCCCTCCCACCTTGATCCACCTACCATGACCCCCCCGACCATGACACCTAGTGTGCTGGCAAAGTGCTGGGTCTGGGCAGTATTTGGACACAGACCCCTTATAAGGTAGGTTATAAAGAACGGACCAAATCCTAGAGAAGGGAAGGGACCACCTGAAGTAACAAGTAACATGAATGTTAGTGTTAAAAATGAAATCAGAACCCCTGTTCTCCTCCTACCTCCCATCTGTATCTACTTCCTTCCTGCCAATGGCCAGGGGCCCCTCTGGTCATCCTTGGGACCTTTTTCTCTTTGTGGAGGACATTTGTCATCTCTACATTCAAATGAAAGTCTGTGCTGTGCCAGACAGTCGTGCTTCCCAGGAGGTGGTATGAAGGTGTGGGAGGTGTGGGTTCTAGGAGAGAGAGGAAGGGATAGGAGAATGCCTGGGTCCCTAGGGCTGTCACCTTGGGCTCTGCAAGATGCCAGTGATAAAAGCTGTCATTTATTGAGCACTTACTATGTGGCAAGCACAGGTGGGGAGTGTTATTAGCCCCATATTATAGGCAGGAAATGGGTCACAGAGAAATTAGGTAGCAGCTGGCAGGTGGTAGAGCCAAGGAGTGAGGTGGCTGAGGCTGTGGCTAGGGAGGAAGCCTCTGGCTTCCACAGCATCTCTGCCCATTCCAGCTGCCCTCCTGCATGGCCTTCTGCCTGCCCCCTCAGCTCTGGGTCCAATCCCACCCCCTAGATCATTATGGACTCCAGCATCTCGAAGCAGGCTCTGAGCGAGATTGAGACAAGGCACAGTGAGATCATCAAGCTGGAGAACAGCATCCGTGAGCTGCATGATATGTTCATGGACATGGCCATGCTTGTTGAGAGCCAGGTGAGCGGCCAGGTCCCCATAGCCCCAGCCCACAGCAGCATTCAGGGCTGCACTAACTCCTACCCTTTCTGCCTGACACGCTGACCTGCCTGGGAGGGGCCAAGTCCTCAGGTAACCAACCATCTGTTGTTGAAGTTGCTGCCAGGGCTCTGCCTACTGGAAGACCCTCTTCTCTGCATGGCTCTGCATGGCCCCACCCAGCCCTGCCCAGCCCAGCCCTGCCCTGGCTCATTCATGAACTGCCTAGCATGAGGCATGTGGACCGGGCACTTTTCTAGTAGCTAGAGGGCTAGCAGTGACCAGGACAGCTGAGGAGCCTGCTTCCTGGAGCAAATTGCTGTTAGGTGAAAAGACTATGAAAGAACAGATGGAATGTTCTCCAGTGGTACCAGGTGCTCAGGAGACATTACAAGGAGGCAATGTGATAAAACAGTGGTGCTTAATCTTGAAAACTGCCTAGGAATTACCTGGAGAGCTTATCCTAAGTTTCTGGGTCCCCATTCCTAGAGACTGATAGGTTGAGGTAGGAGCCCAGGAACATACTTTGGATAAGCTTAAGGGTGATGCCAATGCTACTGGTCTGAGAACCACTTGCAGTCACACTGTGATAGAATGATAGGGGACAGCACTTTGGAGGGAGTGGTCAAGGTAGGCCTTTCTGAGGAGGGGGTATCTGAGCTGATACCAGAAAATATGGAGAGGAACCAGCTGTGAAGACTTCCCAGCGAAGGCTAAAGAGCTGATCCCAGGCAGAGACCAGAAATGCCAAGGTCCTGAGGCTGGCAAGAGCTGGACTTACTAGAGGAGCAGAAAGGAGGCTTGTGGGGCTAGAGCACAGGTAGTGGTCACAGCTGAGATGAAGCTGGAGACATAGTGGACAGGGCCTTAACAAGCAGTCCTGGGGCATATGGGGTCTTTTGTAAACTATAGGTTTTTTTTTTTTCCTTTTGAAAATAATTTAATTAATCTTTCTTTTATTAAATCGTAAACACATAGATCATGTATACATTAATGCATTTATGGGGTACAGTGTGCTGATTTCATATAGAATTGGGAACGCTTACATCACACTGGTTAATATATGCCTCATCTCGTTTACTTAGTATTGTTAAGACATTTATACTCTATACTAATAGATCTGACATGTACCCCTGCATTATGCGCCATAGGTGTGATCCCACCATTCACCCTCCCTGGATCTGACCTCCCCCTTCCCCTCCCATCTCCCTCTCCTCCATCCTTCATCCTGAGCCATAGTTTTTTTTTGTTTGTTTTTAGAGAAAGTCTCACTTTGTCACCCTCAGTAGAATGCTGTGGCATCACAGCTCCCAGCAACCTCCAGCCCTTGGGCTTTGGTGTTTCTCTTGCCACAGCCTCGCGTGTAGCTGGCCACAACACCCGGCTTTTTTTTTTTTTTTTGAGACAGAGCTTCAAGCTGTTGCCCTGGGTAGAGTGCTGTTGCATCACAGCTCACAGCAACCTCCAACTCCTGGGCTCAAGCGATTCTCCTGCCTCCGCCTCCCAAATAGCTGGGACTACAGGTGCCTGCCACAATGCCCGGCTACTTTTTTTTTTTTTTTTTTGGTTGTAGCCGTCATTGTTTGGTGAGCACAGGCTGGATTTGAACCTGCCAGCTCAGGTGTATGTGGCTGGCACCTTAGCCACTTGAACCACAGGTGCCGAGCCTTTTTATTTATTTATTTTTTCCCCAGCTATTTTTTTTTTTTTGGCCAGGGATGGGTCAAATGCGCCACCCTCTGTATATGGGACTGACGCCCTACTCACTAAGCCATAGGCGCCGCCAAACTACAGGGTTTTTAAGTGCCAGGAGTGACATGACCTTAGGAAGCAGGGAGGCCACAAGGAAATTGCTGCTGCCATCCTGGGGAGAGTTGGACCATGGTGATGGGGATGTTAGTAAAGGCAATGGGCTTAGAGAGGGAGACATGGCCTAGGAGTGTTATGTGGCAGTGTCACAGTCACATTAGCCTCTATGGGCAGCATAGAAACAGACTGCAGGGTATAAGAGGACTGCAGGGGTGGGGAGGGGGTCTTTGTAGACCTCAGACAGTCAGAGCTGGAGGGAGCTATGACACCTGAGGATGGAGTAGAGGCTTCCCCCTGGTCATCTTGGGAGCTGTGACCAGGGCAAGCCCAGACACCAGCCCCCCACTCCTGCCCCTGGCTTCCTCTGCCTGGTACTATCCTCTGGCACCAGCACAGGGTCAGGGTCCCAGCTAAGTTTTCTCTGCATGGTTCCCAACTCTTGGCTGAGACTGCATGGCCATTTCCACCCCCTGGATGGCTGCTCTGCAGGGAGAGGTCGGAGCCACCCTGGGAAGTCTGCTGTGGTTACTATATCCTGTCACAGGGACCTAGCTCTACCCATCCTCCTCATATTCCCCCTTTCTCTCTTAACTTCAGGGTGCTTTCCTAAAGTCCTGCCCTGAGCCCCCTCCCAATCCCGAGGAGGGAGCCCTCTGGAACTCGGGTGCCCCTGGCCGCCTCGCAGGGGGAGATGATTGACAGGATTGAGTACAACGTGGAGCATGCTGTGGACTACGTAGAGAGGGCTGTGTCTGACACAAAGAAGGCTGTCAAGTACCAGAGCAAGGCCCGCCGGGTCAGTAGCCCAGATCTGCCATCCCACAGCCTGCCCCTTCCTCCCTCCTCCCCCCCATAGATCCTACAGACTCAGCACTCATAATCCCTCCCCACCTCCCACCCTATCTGAGGACCCTCCTGCCTGCTCCCCTGCAGAAGAAAATCATGATCATCATCTGCTGTGTGATCCTGGGCATCATCATCGCCTCTACCTTTGGTGGCATCTTTGGATAGGAGCCCCCAACCTGCCACTACACTCTGGATGGGCCACCCTGAGGAAGCCCCTGGCTGCTGCTGCCTGGCTAGGTTGCCCTCCCCACCCCCACCTTACCTCTGGCTTGGAGCACTCCCTCCCACCCCCACTGTGCTGTTCTCTTGTGTGGGTCCAACAGTCCCACCCTGCCCTGAGCCACGTTGTGTGCATGATCCTTGTGACCGTGTCGTCTGTACAGAAGAGGCAGAGAAAACAGCCCGTGGACCCCAGCCCTGGCCGCCTTTCCTTACCAGGCAGGGCTGGCCAGGGTGGCACATGCTACCCTTCCTTGTCTCCAATAATGCTACTCAGGCCTGGGGGCAGCTGCCCTTTCCCAGGATCTTTTTGGACCCCAACCTTGCTTCCAGCTAACCTACTCACTCACCTGTCTAGTCCTCTGGCCTCTCCAGCTGTCCCTACAAGCCGAACCTCAAGAGATGGGGACCAGCTGGCCACATGGTGCTGCCTTTCAGCTTAGGGGAGGGATGGCCCTGAGGAACGGCCCAGCTCTAAGTTTCTAACAGCTAATCACTGCCAGGGAGGCTCAGGGTGCTGTGACCTCTAGCCATGTCAAGACCAGGCTCCCTCCCCTATGAAGGGCAAAGTCCAACAGGCCTTCAGCCTCAACTTTCCTTCCCACATTCCTATAGCCCTAGGAGCAACCCCTTTGGGCTAGGTCAAACCCCAGGAAACCCTCTGGAAGAGGCTGGCTGGTGCCCAGTCCCAGCCACCCCTACAGCTAGGGACATAGAGCACACCTTAGTCTGTTCTCAAGCCCGTGTTGCATGTTTGGGATGGTTGTCCCTGCTCTCTTGTGCTCCAGGAAATCAGATGTCACCTCAGACCTGCAATCTCACCCTGCCCTCACTGTCCCCCATTGATGTGCCATGTGGGTGTCAGTGTCTTGGACACAGTATTCAGCAGCCAGCCAGGGAGGGCCACCTCCCCGCCATCTTGGGGTTTATCAGAAACGGGCCCCTACCCCAAGACCCCTTCTCCCTTGTTGACAGGCAAGGAGTGTGCATGCGAGTGCATGCAACAGGAGATGGGGCCATGTCTGGGTGCCCCATCTGCCCTCAGCTTTGCTCCTGCCCAGTGACTATGACCACTGTCCGTGTTGCCTTCTTCAACAGCGACTCCCTCCCACCCCTTCACCAAAGTTCTTGTACAACCAGCTGCCCATTTTGTGAAATTTTTATGTAGAATAAAAATTTGTATCTGTACTAGGTCTCTGCTCTAGATTTCTCATCCTCTGCAGTGTCACAGATAGAACTTGTGGGTGAATATGTGGCAGTAAGAGGAAGAGGTTCAGAGGCAAAGGATCCCAACTTCCATCCCCTCAAAGTCCTTCAACTTCCTCAGGCCTTTCTCATCAATGGGTTGAGAATCTGGCTTTTCTATGGGTAACATCTGGCTTTTCTATGAGAACACACCCCAATCCCCTCACCACAGGTAAAATGGTCAAAGTTTTTGCCAAAGGCAAAGCCTAGGAACTAGTATTTGGGGAAGGCTCTACTGTAGGCTTTAGATCCCAGGCCCTAAGCTTTCCTCCTTCCCATACAACGGCCCCATCCCTGGATATCTTAAGCTCCTAACACCTGATATTCTATAATGCTATGCCCAGATCTTGCCCTCTTCCTAATTGGTCTTCAGGTCTCAAAAGTGACCACCAGATCACTTCTTATCAGTCTACTAGATAGCTCCCTACAGCAGGACAGCCCTTGACCATTGGTGACTGGACCAGGCTGAGGCATCTAAGCACTGTGCTGCTCAGCAGCTGACCATGCAGCATGGCACCACAGTTTGGCCCAGTCACTAGGCTGGGAAGGCCTTCACACCAAAGGGACACCAGAGACAAGGCAGAGACCACAGGCACCACAAATACATTTCATGTCACCGAGCCCTGCCTGGTGTTACAACATAGTTATACACAATAAGCCCTGAACTAACAGACTCTACCTGTGTTCCCTACAGATTAAAAGAATACTTTCTCACCTTAAAATTCTTTAAACCTAAACCTGCCTGGGGAGTCATGTAGTAGCACCCTCGAAAAGAGAAACATGAGACATATAGTGAGGATCACAGAACTGGGAGATGCCAGATTTGCACAAAAAGATTTATTGCTTTCAAAACAAAATAAGACAACCTCAGAGAACTTATTTTAGTGAAGAAAATACTTGTAGAAATTTGAAACTTTCCTAAAAAACTATTTTGTGAGCTGATGCAAGAAACATCTCAATACAGAGAACTTTCCAGAAGCAAGTGCCAGGTAGGACAGGACAGCAGACTGTGGGGCCCCAGAGCCATTATCACTGGATGTGGCCACTGCTTAGAACTGTGGCTTGCGCTTGCGGCCAGTGTATTGAGTGTCAGGTCTGACTTCCCTGTGCAAAGAACAGGACAGTCTCAGAAAAAAGAACAAAGCAGCCCTGAGACCACCTCAAATGTTGATAAGCCCTTAGTGGCAAGAGAAGTATCCCCTGCAGCCTGCTGCCCACCATCTACCATTCCCATTCCCAATCCGGTACTCACTTGCCCTGTCTCCTGCGCCGCTCCTTCTTCTCCAGCACCCACTGTCGGCTCTTCCTCACTAATCCCTGCCTCACCATCCTGTATGAGACCCTGGTGCCAGAGACACAGTTATGAGCAACGTATGGAGCTGCCTGGTCGGCACACGTAAATTTAGGCAGGGGAAGATGGTGAGCTTCCCTCTCAGTCAGATGCCCCTGATGCCTCTCCCTTCCCTTCTAGAACACCAGGTCCCCACTCTGGACACCCTCACCCTCCTTCCTGGTAACACCTATTGGGGCCAAACAAGTTCAGCAGGAGGGTTATAAGTGAGGGGCCACTCCTTCACAGGCAACTCTGTGAATGACCACTTGCTGGGTATATAGACATCACATCATGAAAGCCTGGCAGTGCCCAAGGAAAACCACAGATACCCATGTTTCCACTTAAGGCCCCAGTCTGGTTTTGGGGTCAGCATGCCTAGTGTCAACCCAGTGGGGGCTCCTAGCAACTCCAAATGTCTGAAGCAGGAAAACAAGGCTGCTGACTCATGGCAATCCTGACAGTGGTTCTCAGGGGCTGATTTTGGCCTCCATCCTTGGCTGAGGAGAAACTGAACCCCTACAGGCCCAAAACAGGCCCTGAGAAAAAGGGGAACCTGCCCCCCAAACCACACCCCTACCTGGTAGTGGAGATTAAAGCGTAACTTGAACAATTGCTGCTTGTCATGTATCAACAATTTACCAAGCACCTGCAGGCACAGCTCACATTTGTTCAATAGTGGCACGAACCAGCCTTGCCCTTCAAGAGACCACCCCAACTAAGCCAAGCCAAGCGCAGAGAGGCCCAAGAGCTGCCAAGAACATGCCAAGGAAATACAAGCACAGAAATGACCTGGCATTTCAATAGATGTGGGGGTACGCCCAGGCAGTACCTGGTAAGGAATCACTGTGGAAGGACTGAAGGCAAAGGCTGCCCACAGTCACTAGACAGGAAGGGGAAAGTGTACTGGGCTAGGACATGAAGGTATGAATATGGGAGTCTGCTTCCCCGGTTCAGGAAGCAGCATTAACCAACATACTTCATGCCAACGCAGTGACACAACATCTTCTAGACTTTGGGGTACAGAGACAATGGTTCATGACAGAAATTCACGGGAGGGGGGTAAGTAGGGGGGAGGAAGATAGAGATGGAAGGAGGGACTGAGGAGGACCAAGGGTGTGGGAAGAAGGAAAGAGGCCTGGAATAAGCTAGACACTGGTGACTGTCCTGAGAGACCAGCGAGGGCTGAGCCAAAGCCAAGCAGGAGGGAGCTGCACACTGAGGGCTGAAGATGCAGGATTCATTCCAAAGGTTCCTGAAGAAAATATAAATTGTGGGAGCACAATGGCAAATAGGAGGCAAGAGGTGAGCCACAGAACCAAGGGAAGTCATCGGGGAAAAAAAAAAGGAGGAGGTGAGGATGGGGGTCCCTCAAACATACCAACAGAGTAGAGGTGGGGATGGTAATGCCAGGGAATGGGGGGGATCAGCCCCACAATGGGGGCAGGTGAGAGCCATTGGAGGGTGGAGCCAGGCCAACAAGGATAAAGGAAGATACAGGTGAGACAAAGTTACACCAAATAAAATGCAGGTTGGAGATAAACTGCACTCTAGCCTCAGAGACAAATGGGAAACTGTTTCTTGAAAAAGAAAAGATAGGCTGTCTCAGATCCTAGTGAGCAGAAGTTAAAAGGATGAGAAGAAAAAGAGTGACAATGACGACAGAACAATCTGTGATAAGACAGAAGCATGAACCCAAAAGCTTAAAAACTTTTCCATAGTGCACCTATTTATGGTAGGGGTCCTGAATGTGACTAGACAGAAGTAAGGGTAATGAGAGAAGATTCCCCTCCTTCCACCTACTCAGAGGAACGATAGAACAAGAGTTTGCAGAACACATGATGAAAAAGGGACATGCTAGGCTCCCTGCTCCTCAACACACTGTCAAAGTGGGGGGCATTACCCTCTCCTTTTAAAGAGGTGAGGAAAAGATGTTCAGGTCATTCAACTTACCTGAGTTTACAGTTAGGATGTGTTGCCTGCAGACACTGGTGTGAGGACAAGAGGGATCCCAAAATTCAAGTACTAGATAAGACCATCTCTGGGAGCAAGGGATGGGCATCTCCGAGCAGAAGTTTTCTAGAAGGGCCCCCAAAATCCCATGGGGAATGGGTTGGCAAACTAAGGAAATGACCTCGGAGGGCCAAAAAGTCAGATGGCACAACACATGGTGGACAAAAGGAACATGTGTAACTATCACCACTAGTGGGCCTTCCAAATTCACTGATTCTCTGCTCATTTTTCTCTTAAACATCTTATGGGTCTTAAGATCTTTCATTCACATCAACCAGAACTAAGAAATAACTTCCCTCTTCACTACCTTATAATCAATTATTCATTCAAAAAATGCTAAGCACTTTTTACTAATAAAAATTCTATTTTGGGGCAGTGCCTGTGGCTCAGTGGGTAGGGCGCTGGCCCAATATACCAAGTGTGGCAGGTTCGAACCTGGCCCCGGCCAAACTGCAACAAAAAAATAACCAGGAATTATGGTGGGTGCCTGTTGTCCCAGCTGCTCTAGGGGCTGAGGCAAGAGAATCGCCTAAGCCCAGGTTTTGGAGGTTGCTGTGAGCCGTGACACCATAGCACTCTACTGAGGGCAATAAGGTGAGACTGTCTCTAAAATAAATAAATAAAATAAAATAAAATAAAAATTCTATTTTGAGCTCAGGGACATAATACAAGTCCCCAAGTCCCCACCAAGTTTCATTCTAGTTGGGGATACAAATAACTAACCAAGTAAATATAGATATTATGATCTAGGGCAGTATTCAGGAAAATAAAGGTAAGGGGTACAAGATTGAAGATACTGAACAGAAAAACAATGGTATGATTTATCTTTTAGAAGAAAAGAAAAAAAAAATTCCCCATGCCCTGAGTTTTGAGGGAAAGAGAAGGGAGGGAGGGGAAGGAGAGGAGGGAGAAAGAAAGAAAAGTCCGGTTGGTATACAGAAAATAAACTGTAAGGGCCAAAGACTGAGGTGGGGAAACAATGCAGGTAGCTATTCAGTGATCCAAACAAGGGGTGGTAACGTAAGTGAGCTCAGGTCGAGAACAGTGGGCACTGGGATCCCATCGAGGGAAAGGATAGCAGTGCTTGCTGCTGGCTGACTGGATGTGAGACAAAGGAAAGACAGCCAATGACTGAGATGGTAAAGAACTGGGGAGAAGAGTAGGGGTGAAAACCAAGAGCTCTGCTTCGTCTGAGACACCTGTGGAAAGTCCAGGTACGGCACTGATGCAGCAATTGGGAAATGGTGGTTGAGGTGTAGAGGAGTCATGAACTTCTGGTAGGTATGGAAGGCACCATAGAGAAGTGACCCAGGTTTGGCCCAGAGTACTACAAAAGGAGGAAGCAGCAGAAGATTAAGAAGGAACAGCCAGTGAGATCAAGAGAAAACCAGGACAGTAGACCGAAGGTCAAATGAACAAAGTATTAATAAGGGTAGTTTGCCTCAGCTACTTGGGAGGCCAAGGTGGAAGGATCACTTGAGCCCAGGAGCTCAAGATCAGCCTGGACAACAGAGCAAAATTCCACCTCTACAAAAAATGAGGAAAAAATTAGCCAGGTATAGTGGCTCATGCCTGTAGTCCTAGAGTTCGAGGGTATAGTGAGCTGCAATCACACCACTACACTCTAGCCTCAGAGACTAAGTGGGAAATCGTCTCTTAAAAAAATGATAGCCTGTCTTGGATCCCAGTGAGCAAGCAAGTTTAAGATGAGGGTGAGAAGAAAAAGACTGAGAATAATCACAGAACAATCTGTGATGAGACAAAAGCATGAACCCAAGACGTGGACTGAAAGAACGATAGGAGATGAGGACAAGAGTGAGTTTTGTTATAAAGGGAAGCAGATAACCAGGGTGGTAGTTAGGAGTTATGGGGTTAATTAAGTAAGGATCTTTACTAAAACAAGATAAATCCTGCATTATGTGTGCTAATGGGATGAGCCAGAAGATTAATGATGAGGCTGTTGGAGAGAGAAGGGAGAGCCGCACAGCCAAGAAGGGATGGGGTCGGATGCAGGTGGGGGGGCAGCCTGCCAAGAGAGGCAAGAAGAGAGGCACGCAGGCTCACAAAGGGAGTCAAAACTGCATGGCTGCCCACAGACATCCAGAAGGATCCTCAGCCTGAGACCCTAAGGCAGGAGCAGGCACAGTCCAAAAGAGGTCTCCAGCTCTACCACCACCTTCGTGGTAGAGACTTGGGTAAAAGTAGAGAGAAATGTCATGTCTAAACCACCTGGCAATGGCAATCCCTATCCTGGGATAGGGCCCAACAACTCTTTTACCTCTCATTAGTGAACAAGGACTCCTTGGTGGTCTCTTCATCCTGATTTTCATTCAGCCCCTGCAAGAACCAAATTGCTCTTAGATCACCCTGGAGACCTCTCTACCCATCTGTGCCACTCCAGAAGCCTGGGTACCCAAAATTTGAGCCTTCAAAAGGCCCAGTCACACAAAAAAAGAACCAAAATTCCTTTCTGGGACCTAGAGAGCTGAGGTCTCTGCCTCCAGATTTCAACATGCCAGGCTCTGTGCTCATTCACCACCATTGTTCTCAAGGCATGCTCTTTAGGCTGAGTCTCATTTCCTGGAATCCAAAAGACACAGGCCCACAAACACAGGGTCCCTCACCTTTGGCAGAAAGATCGAAGGCCCAGAAAACAGGCAGAGGAAGAACCTGAAAGAAGAAAGTGCAACATGAGAGCTGGGTTCCTAAAGCCTTGCAGGAGACCAGGCCTTGTGACCCCTACCTCTGCCTACCTGGACCCTGGTGGCCCACCCAGCACTACTCTTGCCCACTGAGTGGCTCTCCCACCTGCAGCCCAGACAGCACACTGGCCCCAGAGCTCACTTCTTTGCTTTGGCACTATTTGGGTAGTCCACCACAACACCACCAGTGAAGCCCGCCTTCGTAGCCTGGGTTGTAATCAGCTCCAACTGAGGAGAGAGAAGCAGTGAGTGAGTGAGTGGGGAGGCTGGAGGAGCAGATAGCTTCATCTCCTTTCCCTTTAAGAAACCAGTCTGCTCTAGGATGGATCCTGCCTGGGAGAACTGAAGGTCTTCTTTATCAGACTTTTCTAATTCTAAGTCCCCCAAATCCCAAAACCCGTATAGAGAAAATTTCATGCTAGAGCCTGCCTTGGCCCACAACTCCAAAGTAACTCTCCTAATTCTCATTTTCAAGATTAGTCACCCATTTCCCCACTCAAATCTCAACAAATTATTGGCCACCAATTTGTAGCTGGGCTTACTCTTATCAGTCAGGGACAGTGCCTCATGTATCTTTCTCACTCTTCCCACTATGTATTTGGTTACAAAATTCAGTAATAACACATTATCAGTAATACCATTTTATCTGTCAAGAACAAGACAAATCTCCTTCCCCACCCCCACCAATACCACCCCTCTTAGGATATGAGGTCATAAAATGTGCCAGCATGGGTCAAAAGGACCACTGTAGTAGGATACACATTCCTTTTTTTTTTTTTTTTTTGAGACTGAGTCTCACTCTGCTGCCCAGACTAGAGTGCTGTGGCATCAGCCTAGATGACAGCAACTTTAAACTCCTGGGCTCAAGCGATCCTCCTGTCTCAGCCTCCCAAGTAGCTGGGATTACAGGCACATGAGTCTCACTCTTGCTTAGGCTGGCTATTTCCCTCCTTTTCCTACCTATCAGTATAAAGTTCCTTATTCTGTCACTTCCCAACAGCAAGAGGGCAGGTTAGCTAAAGAGCAGTCCTGAACCTCTCCCTCTGCACCCCTCTCCCTCCCTGGACCTCCAGCACCAAAGAGGCTTACCTGCTGAGAGTTCTCAGGGTATAGCTGCAGGACAGCTCGGGCTCCATGGACCTGCAAGCAACACAAATATCACTACAGTACAAATGACCTCCATGGGGTCAGGACCTGCACTCACTCCCCCCCCCTTTTTTTGAGACAGTGTCTCACTCTGTTGCCCTTGGTAGAGTGCGGCGGCATGATTGCTCACAGCAACCTCAAACTCCTGGGCTCCAGCGATTCTCTTGCCTCAACCTCCCAAGTAGCGGGACCGAGACAAAGTTTCACTCTGGCTGAGGCTGGTCTCAAAACTGTAAGCTCAGGCTATCCATCTGCCTCAGTCTCCCAGAGTGCTAGGATTACAGGTGTGAGCCACCTGGCCCAGCCTCTCCCGCCTTAATTCACCAAATATTTACTGAGTTCCCACTATGTGCAAGGTACTGTTCTAAGGGCTGGGGATATAGTCAGGGAGGAGAGCACTAGCCCTTGAACTTTGAAGCTCACATTTTAGTGGGGGAGACAACTGAAAAACAGTAACCGTTAAGTGCCAAAAAGGAAAACTAGACAAACGGAGAGTGACAAAGCTTACTTTTAGCACAAGGAAGGCCTCTCTGTGAGGGATACATAAGCAGAGACCTGAATGCAGCAGGCTTTTAAACATATGAAGGTAGAACCTTTCAGCACAGTAAAGGGCAAACACGAAGGCCCCCAGAACTGTAGGATTAACCCGTGTGACTGGGAGAACCCATGTAATATACAAGTCCAGCCGCCAGCCATCTTCAGAAACCATGGGAAAGCTGGAGTGGGGAAGGGAAGATAAAAGAGGCAAAAAATACCTAGATCCTCAAAAAAAGTAAAAAGGAAAAAAATAAGTAAAAGAGCTCATTTCTCAGGACTTAGAATCTCAAACTATCACCTAATACCTGTAAACAACTGAAATCAGCACTATCAGTGCTGACAAGACAAAGCTAATAAAGGTTCTCTCGGTGGTAAATGATCATCCTATTCCCCATCTTAGGAAATACATGGAGGGGAGTGGAGAGTCAAGAGGATGGAGGTGAGCTGGAAGGCCCCTACAAGGCATGTACATAGTATCTCTATCCTCATTCTGCTCATTTTATGTACTTAAACCAACTTGTGATTAAAACTCAGCATAGCAGACACATGAATTGTGATGCACAGAAGTAGGCCCTATTACTACTACAGAAGTAGTAAACTGTTCTCAGATTTTGACATCAGTGTCTTCTGGGTTTGATTATCCCATTGAGCTTGAACTTCTGTTTAGGATGAAGAGCTGAACAGATAATATGGTCCTGCCAACCCATGAGGTCCCTAAATGGCCTTCCCATCATGGGACACCTCACTTCCTCACTCTACCTTCAAGGACAGGAAAAGGATAGGAAGCCAGCTCAGATGAGATCTCATACTCACAAGAACAGAATACAGAGAAGAAAAAAAGCAGTACAGGCGCTTGGCAGGGTTGTCGGATTTCTTGTTAGCATTACAGAGCCACTGCACAGCAGAAATGCTGAAAGGAAAGGACTCAGTCAGGAAAGGGACCAATCCACATGTTCCGATCCCCTTCACTTCAAGGCCCTGGCACCATCCATCCTGGATCTTCAGGTGAAACCCTCCTCCCACAGCTCCCCTTCTTGGCAAGTACAAGTTCACTCTAGGCCATAACTCCACAAGAGTGGACAAACAATGGGCGGCACCTGTGGCTGAAAGGGATAGGGCGCCAGTCCCATATGCTAGAGGTGGTGGGTTCAAACCCAGCCCTGGCCAAAAACCACAAAAACAAACAAACAAACAAACAAACAAAAAAAAGAGTGGACAAACAAGGTATGTGGAAAGGCAGTACATTTATGTCCCTCACCCACTCCCAGGAAACATTTTCTCAGACTTGTTTCTACATGCACTCCAAGTTTAAAATCACTTAGTGTACCAAGACTGTCTCAGCCTACCTACCTCTCATTTCTTTCCTCCATTCAAAGCAAACACAATTTATCATACTATACACTTCCATTTATTCGCCCTCCTCCTAAATAATTTCCTTCTGTTGAACCTGTTAAGTGTCTTCACAATCCCCAGATTTAACAATGACCAGATTTTTTTTTTAGACAGAGTCTCACTTTGCCACCCTCAGTAGATTGCCATGGCATCATAGCTTACAGCAGCCTCAAACTCTTGGGCTCAAGCGATCCCCTTGCCTCAGCCTCCCAAGTAGCTGGGACTATAGGTGCCAGCTCTCACTTCCACCACTGCTCAGAATTCATAACTGTCTTGAATGTTTCAACAACTTAACTTCACTCTTCCACCTGAAAATCACCTTCCCTAAGCACAGACCTGATCCCATCACTTCCCAGCTACCTATTATTTACTGAATAAAACCCCAATTTCTTGGCTTGCAGTTAAGAAAAAAAGTGTTCTGAGAACAGTTTCAGTTTCCATGAAATTTCTCACTCATCCCTTTGAACTGACTCCTTTCTCACTCGCTTCTGTGCCTTTGCTCATACTGTTTCTTCACTCAGAAACACTCTTTGGCTATCCAAATTCCTCCAGGTCTTCAAGGTCCAGCCCTCTGCTTCTTAAGGCTTTCCTGGCTCTCTTGCTCTTCACTCACAGGTCCCACAACTCCCTAGAGCACACCACACGCAGGCTTATGTCACAACCTAATAAACAAGTTAGGAGTCTTAGAGTTTCCATACTCCAAGGCACCTTATACAAAATCTATGTACAAAAAAAGTTCAAACAAAAAAAGAACAAAAACAAACAAACTTGCTATACCATTTCTCCATTTAAAAAGAAACAAACGGCGGCACCTGTGGCTCAGTGAGTAGGGCACTAACCCCATATACCGAGGGTGGTGGGCTCAAACCCAGCCCGGCCAAACTGCAATAAAAAATAGATGGGTGATGTGGCAGGTGCCTGTGGTCCCAGCTACTGGGGAGGCTGAGGCAAGAGAATCACCTAAGCCCAGGGGCTGGAGGTTGCTGTGAGCTGTGATGGCACAGCACATAGAGGGCAATAAAGTGGGACTCTGTTTCTACAAAAAAAAAAAAAAAAAAAAAAAAAAAAAATTAATTAATTAAAAAAACAAAAAAGACTATTTACTTCTAAAACATACAGACCACACTGCAGGCCTTGTTGGGTGTGTTTAAACAACTTGAAACACATCGTTTGATCATTAGGAAAAAGCAATTGCTACCTTTAAAACCATCCCCTCCACCCTGGATTCTTCCCAGATAGAAAAAAAAAAAAATCTTTAAATCCAAATTTTTACTCCTGACTCAGATCCCTACCCTGCCTCCCTACCACTCAACCTAAGATCACTGAAAGTGGTCTCCCTTCAAGGTAATGATTTTAACTTCCTTCCCACCAATTAAATACTACATTGAATGCTAAACAGAACTTACAACAAAAGGCAAAAAAAATCTACAACAGTAATTTTTTAATGTTCTAAGATCTATTAAAGCACTAACCACAAACCCAACACCTAAACCTGACGACTAAGGACTCCAAAGCCACTGAAAAGATTAGAGCATTCCAAGCTGCTCTCCACTAGAGTTCTTCAAAAGGAAAACAAGATGGCTGCTAAGGTCCACAAGATGGCCTCCCTAGAGGCTCAAAGAGCCTCTCTCCCCCCAACCAGGCACACAAAGCAGACACAGAATCCATACCAGTGATGCCTAAACCTGGCAATGCAAGATGTTCACAGAAGTAGACAATTTTGAAATGGAGGAAAGACCCTCAAAAAAACATTCTTGGGCCTTGCTCTGACCTTATAAATCTGAAAATCCCAAAGGATGCACATTTTTAAGTATCCTGTGTGACTCTTCTATACAGCCAGGCATGGGAAACACTGGCCCGCAGGACTAAAGGCAGGAAGTTAAGACCTTCACCTGATACAACCATCAAAGGTACCCGGTTTGAAGGGGACACCCTGGCCCATGTCCCCTAGAAGCAGGTCTCCCTCTGTGTCTCGATCCAAGGCTGCATCTACATTGGAGAATAGAAAATCAGGGAAACAGACAATATGTACAGCTGTTCCATAGTCATGAGAGTAGTCAACTTTGATATCAAACAGGACATACTTACCCAGCATGGCAGGACTGATATCGATGCCCACCCAGTAGTGCCCCTTATCTGAGAGATAATCTCCACTCAGCCCAGAACCACAGCTGGAAGACAATTAAACCTGAGACTCAGCATGAGTAGCAAAAATACTCCCCACCAACATACTCTGAACCAGTCCCCAGGATCTCACCCAATATCCAATAGGTAACAGGGCTGACCCTCAGGCAGACAAAGGAGTTCCAGTGCTCTCCCAGCCATCTTGGTCTGGACATCAATTATCCGTGAGCTGAGAAGGCAGACACACAATGAGTGATAAAGGAGATTTCGTATAATATCTCTCTCATAATTAACCCAAAAAATCCAAGGGAAGAAAAAAGGATCATCTTGAGGTACTCTGTCCTAACCCCTTCATCTGGTAATTCTAACTTTGGATCAACAAACTCAACTACATCTTGCAGATATAGTGAGATAATGTAAATAGGGAGACAAGATAGGCATCATGGGAATATCATCTCCTTTCCCCCCCCCAATAATACCGATCCCTTACCTACTGCCTATGTTACCACATGCTTTAAAGAAGCTGCTATCTAGCTGGGCGTTGTGGTGGGTGCCTGTAGTCCCAACTACTTGGGAGACTGAGGCAAGAGAATAGCTTGAGCCCAATAGTTGGAGGTCCCTGTGAGCTGTGATGCCACAGCACTCTACCGAGGGCGACATACTGAGCCGCTGTCTCAAGAAAAAAAAAGAAGGCCTGGGCGCTTGTAGCTCAGCGGCTAGGGCGCCAGCAACATACACCAAGACTAGCGGGTTCGAATCCAGCCTGGGCCTGCCAAACAAAGACAACTAACAACCAAAAAATAGGCAGGCATTGTGGCGGGCGCCTGTAGCCCCAGCTACTTGGGAGGGTGAGGCAAGAGAATTGTTTGAGCCCAAGAGTTGGAGATTGCTGGGAGCTGTGACGCCACGGCCCTCTACCGAGGGCGACACAGTGAGACTGTCCCAAAAAAAAAAAAAGAAAACAAAAAAAAACTATCGCCCTAAACTTAGAAAACCGCCTACGAAAACTAAGCAAGATCACGTTCACCTTAATGCTGAGGTTACCATGTCACAGAGTAGGTCACTTAATTACCAGTGGCAGAAATAGCCACAACCCAGGTCCCTGTCTTCCCCACCCCCAAAGTCTACGTGCGTGCCAAGCAATGCCCATAATCGGGGCAACTTGCTGGTTCCCGACCCCCAAGGCCGCGCAATATCCAGGGTCCCCTCACTTGCGAACGTATTTCTTGGCTTCCTTCTTGTCGTAAAACTGCGAGAAAGAGAAAGAGAAATGGTAGATGGAGAGAGGAATTCAGATGCGATGGCTCTAGAATAAGAAGAGAGGGGTACCCTTGGTCACAGGCCTCACCAGCTCTGGAGGTCCACTGTGCTCAGGTCTCCCACCGCCGAACGCCATCTCCATGCTACAGCAGCACGCCTCACTGGCGTCTTCCGGAACCCAGCCTTTAAGTCGTCAGCCCCCGCGACTCCGCCCCCCGGTAATACGCATGCTCAACGCATCTCCGTCCTTCCTTTTTATTTGATTGGCTACAAGGCCAAAGCGCAGAAATAATCCGTGCTTCCCATTGGCTAGTTCATTTTGCACCGCCCTTCTGGTACATTCAGCATGGACGCTTCGCGCGGTTTGAGGTGGCCGCAGTCGTTATGGTGGAGGTTGTGGCAGGTCTGGCAAGCGCCCCAAAATCCGGCATCCGTCCTGGGCCTGGGAGCGAGGACTTATACCCGGGGCGACACGCCATACTCGCGCACGGCACTCTACGATCTGCTCGGCGTCTCCACCACAGCCACACAGGCTCAAATCAAGGCGGCCTACTACCGGCAGAGCTTCCTTTACCACCCCGACCGCAACAACGGGAGCGCCGAGGCTGCCGAGCGCTTTACACGCATCTCCCAGGCCTACGTGGTGCTGGGTAGTGCCACCCTCCGTCGCAAATATGACCGCGGTCTGCTTTGCGACGAGGACCTGCGCGGACCCGGCGTCCGGCCCTCCAAGACCCCCACAGCGGACGCTGGGTTTCCCCGTCCCCCGCCGGCCGCCCCTCGGGCCCATGGCGGCGCCGCTCCCGGCGCCAACCACACCATGTTCAACTTCGACGCCTTCTACCAGGCTCACTATGGGGAACAACTGGAGCGCGAACGGCGCCTGAGGGCCCAGCGGGAGGCCCTTCGCAAGCAGCGGGAGGACCGAGCCAAGAAAGGCTTCCAGTGGGACGAGATCAGAGACATGACTTTCATTGTCTTTCTCTTCACAATTTTCGCCGTCGTTGGCTTTCGTATTTAATTGGAGAGGGGAAGGAAGGGAAGCTGCCTCAGCCAGTGCCAAGAAAACGGCCTTTGCTGTCTAGAAACCATTGGCCTGCCTTAGTCTACCTCTGCTGGGGTCTGAAGGAACTGCACTCCTCGTTTTCCCCCACCTGCCCTGCTTAGGCGGCAATCTGCACATCCCTCGCCTTTGCCTAAGAAGCCCCAAGATGATCCCTAAGGCTCCGGAGCGAAGAATTTTCTGGAATCCCTTGGGTTGCCTTCCTGACGTTGTCAATTTCTAGAACACTAGATCTAGCTTAATTGTAAAGCTCTGAGCAAGATTTATCAGTTCTGGCCCCACATTTGTACTGTGGGGCTCCTCTGTAACCTTGAAACGTGCAATATGACCAATTGTTGACTTCCAAAAGAAAAATTCTGGGGTTGTACAAAAATTTGTCTTTCTGTGAGTTCCCCAGGCCACAGGTGAGATCTGATCCAGGGTGAGAATGTGATCTGTGGAAAGTTTGCCATTCCTCTAACTAAGGTCATCCCCACATTGCATTTCCCCTTTTGTTGGTCGCATGTGGGAGTGGGAAAACAAGATTTTCAAGCATAAGGAATGAGTTCTTGTGGACATATTTACCTAATGCATGACCTTGAAGAGGTTACTGTGTGGGCATGACAGCAAAGGAGTAAGTCATTTGCTCTTTTGAGATCTGCCACACTTTATTATCCATAGTGATTACAACATGTTGGTAGGAGGCTGAATTTATCCTTGGGACAAGGTGCCTGTAACCTGGTCATCTCTTTACCTGCCAGCCCCATCAATAATAGTGCAGCCCATTCCCTCTCAGAGACCCCTAAGTGTGGCCTTGGTCCTTTTTAACTTGCAGTTATCACAAGCCCTACGAGTCTTTGAAACAAGGCTGCGAGAAACCTTGTGGATTTGGAGTAGATAGGACTACTCAAGGACAGCTTGTTATTTAAGGTGGAGACTCAATTCCTTTACGTGGCTGCAGGAATAAGTTTCTCAACCCTGAGTTCCTGGATGTGGCCAGTGGGTTGGCCGTGAGATTGTAGGTGTTGTGTTGTTTGTGCTACCGGGACTGAGTGTAAAGCTGTGGGAGACAAGTCCCTCGAAGGAGGTCTATGGCAAGGATGAGGGCCCAAGTCTAGTCTCTAAACAGAGCCAGACCTGGTTTGGTATATTATTGAATGCAACTTGAGTGCCATTCCTCTTCTCAAATATTTGGTATAAAAGTCCTTATATAGGCTGGGTGTGGTGGCTTACGCCTGTAATCCTAGCACTCAGGGAGGCTGAGGCAGGGGGATTGCTTGTGCTCAGGAGTTCAAGACCCTGTCTCTACCAATAATAGAAAAAAAAGACTAGCCAGGTCTTGTGGTGGGTGCCTGTAGTCCCAGCACCTTGGGAGGCTAAGGCAAAAGAATTGCTTGAGCCCGATAGTTTGAGGTTGCTGTAAGCTATGACACCATGGTACTTCAGCCTGAGTGACAGAGTGAGACTATGTCTCAAAAAAAAAAAAAAAAACAAAAAAAAGCCCTTATATAAATTGGGATAAAGCCACACTTAGTCCAGCTTGGCGTCTTGAAAATCATTCAGTTCTCACCTGTTGGCTGGGGCTAAGCTTTTGGACACAGCTTTGCAAAGTGTCCATATGATTCAATATTAAAGATTTGAGTCCACCCTGATTCAGACATTCCTCCACTCTGTGAGCCTTGATTTGGGGAGGGAGGATATGTACTTTTATAAAGAACATTTAATGTTACTATGTTTCATATTTGGAAAACAAGGGAAAGTCTTATTTTTGAAATACAACTACAGAAAGTGGAGCTTGGTGAAATGGACAGAAGCAACTGGTGATTCTAAATGATAAAGGTGATTTTAAATGATAAAGTGGGGCATAAGAGAGTCCTTGGGGCAAGGGCTTTTTGTTTCTGTCAAAAGGAATTTGGCTTTTGTTTTTGGTTTGTAAAAGTATTAACAGTCTGTAAAAGCATGGGTCCCTTTGCATAGATCTCTCAAGTTTGTTTTCCCTATGTGAAGATCATAACCAAGAAGGCTCTCTGTGACCTCCAGAATCTGGAGGAGATAGAAAGTTTCAGAAGATTTCAGACTAGGTGTGGGTCCAGACTAAGTGAAATTTCTGGAACATTCCATGTACTTCTAAGCAGAGTAGTCTGTAAAAGTTTATTAGCCATCATCAAGCCTCTCTCACGGCCCAAAACTAGGCCTATTCCACTCTGATTGTATCCATCTCCACCTGCCTGAGGTCTTTCTAGGCCAGACCTAAGCTATGATGAACTCCTAAACTGAGTCTAGGCTCTTCTTGGAAAGGGAATTTGTGTGGGAGACTTTTTGAAGGCCCTCGAACTGGTTCCCTTGGTAACATTCCCCCCCCCCCCAACACTCCCCATGTTCTTAGTATTTCCTTTCTGTGCTACTTTCCTACCCTGACAAGGGTATGCTGTAGACATTAGCCTCTGACTCTCCAGTTCCTCATAGTGGAGGAAGACTCAGGCATGCCCAAGCATAGTCTTTTTTGTTTTTTTCTCTTTTTTTAGGTCACAAACTAAAAACTCCGTAGAAGTTTGGGCATAGAATGGGAGAATAGGGCAAAAGGACCCCAGCCTGCTCCAAGCTATGCTCCAGTGGAGTGGGGATGGGGGTAGAAGTTCAGTACATGGCTTAATGAGCAACTGGCACAAGCCCTAAATGGGGAGATATGGGCAACAAGATAGAAATCCAAGATGCACATAGCAATTGTCAGTAGTCTTTGGACTTGATCAGGACTTTATTCCTGCTAAGCCAAATGGCTTTTTCTCCTCTGTTGCCCCTTATTTATTCCTGGGTGAAATGACCCTTTGTAGATCCCAGTGTTGAAGAAAGAGGATTTCTCCCTATTTGCTTACTTCTCAGGTTCTGTCATTTGATTCACTGGGTGTACTTTTCTATAATAGTCCCAGTATAAGACATGATTATGAATTGGGTCATGATTGACTTTGAAACTCTGCTGAATGGGCACCAAAACTCCCTTTTTATTTGAAATTGGAGAAGCCTGTATTTCAAATCTTTAGGTCTTCCCAGGTCACCAAATACTGTGAAAGCAGTGGTGGCAGTACCTCAGTCCACACTTTTGAATTCAGTGCACTAGAAAAGTTGGCTTTATCCTGGGGTTTTCCTCCTCAGCACTGACACATGCCATGAGCAAGATCGTGGGGAAAGCTGAACTACATGCCTGTAGTCCCAATTACTTGGGAGGCTTACCAGAAGGATGTCTTGATATGTCCAAGTTCAAAGGAATTCAAAGATGTGATGAGCTATGAATAGCCACTAAGGGCAACATACTAAGACCCTGTCTCTCTTTAAAAAAAGTCACAGGCAAGACCTGCCTTGTCTGCCCTCAACTGCTCAGCTCTCAGATCCAGCTTGCATCTCTCATGTGTTTGTGCAAAACAGCTGAGTGTCCCTCTGCCATTGTTTTAATATGAGAGTGAGATCTGAATCTGGACCTCACAACCTTGCATACACCAGAAATGCTCAGCACTCTCAGCCCCTGCAGGAAGCCTATGCAGAGAGTTCATCTCTTGCCATCTGTCCTAAGGTCACAGGATCACTGTGGATCTAACCATTTTGCCAGTGTCTCTACAGGCTGGGGTCCTGTCACTAGTTTTTTAGTGCGTTGGCTCTCCCGTCCTGCCTTTGTCCCTTCAACATTCACATCCTCAGCCGTCATAGGGGACTGCTGTTTGACAAAAGGTCTGTCTGTCTGAGAAGACCAAGAGCAGACTGAGATGTGGGTTCATGGGCCACAGCCAACATGTGCTCTCACCATTTGGCTGGCACAGTGTCCTAAACAACTTTAGTCAACATTCAAAACTTAGGAGACCTTGCATAAAAATAAGAAATTTCTAACCTCAAAAACTAAGAAAATTTGGGGCAGTGCCTGTGGCTCAGTGGGGCACCGGCCCCATATACCGAAGGTGGCAGGTTCAAACCCGGCCCTGGCCAAAATACAGCAAAAAATAGCTGGGCGTTGTGGTGGGCGCCTGTGGTCCCAGCTACTTGGGAGGCTGAGGCAAGAGAATCGTCAAAGCCCAGGAGTTGAAGGTTGCTATGAGCTGTGTGAAGCCACAGCACTCTACCGAGGGCAATAAAGTGAGACTCTGTCTCTACAAGAAAAAAAAAAACTAAGAAAATTTGCCACAACTGAGCTTACATGTCTGCTTTACCACCATGGGAGATGCTGAGTAACATTTGGTCTTTTAGATAAGACACCACTCCCCAGTTTCCTGCACTTCCACCAATAAAGCAAAGTGTAAAAGGCCTTTTTCTACACTTGCACGGTTTTCCCGTAATAGAGAAATATTTCTCCATCTCATGTCCATCAAGAGGGAAAATAAAAATGGCCATGAATTTCCAGAAAAATGAGAGCAGGAGTATTGGTGGAAACAGACAGCTTTGTACCTCTGTGTCACCTTCCTGGCCCCCATAGGCATTCAAGTTTGCAAATTCCCATGCTACATCTTATGTTGCAAAAGCCCACACTTTACACAGCAAGGCTGAGTGTAAACTTTATTTTCATTGTGCAATAAGGAGAATATTCCAAGAGGTCTACAGCAATGGCAAGCTCTTAGACAAAACCAGAGGTCCTTTGGTACAATACTGCCATTCCTCCACTCAGTTTTTTGTGTAAAATCCTTGATAGCGCCTGTAGCTCAAGCAGCTAAGGCACCAGCCACATACACCAGAGCTGGTGGGTTCGAATCCAGCCCCAACCTGCCAAACAATGACAACTACAACGAACAAATAGCCGGGCGTTGTGGCGGTTGCCTATAGTCCCAGCTACTTGGGGGGGTGAGGCAAGAGAATTGCTTAAGCCCAGGGGTTGCAGGTTGCTATGAGCTGTGACACCACGGCACTCTACCCAGGGCTTGAGGCTCTGTCTCAAAAAAAAAAAAAAAAAAAAAAAAAATAAAATCATTGTGTAAATTGGGTTGAACATACAGCAAGTCCATCTTGGTCTCTTGGAAACCATTCAATTCACTGTAGCATTGGAAGTGAGGGCCAAGCTCTTTACCATGGCTTTGCAGGGCCCACATGATTTAGTGGTAAAGATGTAGCCTTTGTTCAAGCCTGCTTAGCTCAGTGAACCTAGATTAGTTTTTAAAAGCACGTTGAGGGTAAGGTGGGTGGATTACTTGACCTCACAAGTTCAAGACCAGTCTGAGCTAAAGCAAGACCCTGTCTCTACTAAAAGAGAAAAGTTGAGGCAAGAGGATCACTTGAGCTCAAGACTTGGAGGTTGCTGTGAGCTATGATGGTACAGCACTCTACCCAGGGCAATAGCTTGAGACTCTGTCTGAAAAACATAAATTAATTAAAATAAAATAAAATGAAGTAAAAAGTACATTTAATGGCATGTTTCACACTTGGAAACTGGGTTGGGGAGAAGCTTAGTAAAATAGGCAGAACCTAGCAATTTCCAAACGAAGTGTACATAACAGACTTTCTTGAGGGACAGAGAATGCTGTTTTTATCAGAAGGGGCTGGGAATCCTTTTGGGGAGGGAAAAAAAGCAGAAAGTGCTGGCAGGTTATTTGGGGAAGTTTAGGGGTGGGTTTTGTAAAAGCATGCGTAGTCTGTAATAAGGACCTTTTTTGTTGTCATAGCTCACAGCAACCTCAGACTCTTGGGCTTCAGCAATCCTCCTACCTCAGCCTCCCAAGAGCCAGGACTATAAGCATGTGCCATGACACCCCACTAGTTTTTCTGTTTTTAGTAGAGACAGGGTCTCACCGTTGTTCAGGCTAGTCTCAAACTCTGGAGCTCAAACAATCCACCCACCTCAGCCTGCCTAGAGTGCTAGGATTATAGGTGTGAGCCACCTGCCCAGCCCAGTAGGACTTTTTTTTTTTTTTTTTTTTGAGACAGTCTCACTATGTCACCCTTGGTAGAGTGCTGTGGCATCACATCTCACAGCAACCTCTAACTCTCAGGCTTAAGAAATTCTCTTGCCTCTCTTGCTTCCCAAGTAGCTGGAAATACAGGCGCCCACTAGAATGCCCAGCTATTTTTTGTTGTAGTTGTCATTGTTGTTTAGCAGGCCCAGGTTGGGTTTGAACCTGCCATCCCCAGTGTATATGGCTGGCGCTGTAACCACTGAACTACGGGTGCCGAGCCAATAGGACCTTTCCTAAGGGCCCTGGGTGTAGGCCCTCAAGTTTATTCTCTTCCACAGTCACAACCAGAAACATGGCCTGGAGCCTCACAACCTGGAAGGTAAAAGTTGCAGGTTTCAGACAAAAGGGAGGTCTAAAACTGCCTAAAACCTTCCAGAACATCCTGTATGCCTTCAAGCAGGGAAGTTAGTGAAGTTCATCTAACTCTAAGCCTTTCCCATGGCCCACCAAGAACTAGGCCCACTTACCTCAGGTTGTTTTAAGGCTGGAGGTGAACACTAAGAGGTGTCACTACTCCACCTAAGCAGAGGTAGCTGTGTTTGGAGGCCCTTTGAAGGACACCATCTGGTTCCCATGCTAACACTCTTCTTTCCTAGTCCGTCTCTTGTCAGGATCTTAACTTTTTCTGCTTCCTACCTGCCCTGGGGAGAAGAAGCTAAACCAGGTACCTGCTGCCTTCTAGATGCTGCTCCCCAATTAATGATGGCGAGGAAAGGCTCAGATGTATCC
This sequence comes from Loris lydekkerianus, assembly GCA_963574355.1. Lineage (NCBI taxonomy): Eukaryota > Metazoa > Chordata > Mammalia > Primates > Lorisidae > Loris > Loris lydekkerianus. Next base: position 26,248 of record CAUYPK010128100.1, read on the forward strand.
AACCTTAACTCTTTTTCTCTTTTTGATTAAAAACTAAAACTCCATAGAAGCTTGGACCAGGAATGAGAAGCCAGGACAAGAGGGTCTCAGCCTGCTCTGGGCTGTGCTGAGAATGGGAAGAGGTCTCCTCAGTCTTCTATCACCTTGGCAGGCACCCGGTGGTTTTGGTGCCCTTTAGCCTCTAGCAGCTCAAGGGCCAGCAGTGAAGTGTAGAAGCACCAAGGTAGGATGAAAGTTCTCAAGTGGGCACTCAGTGCTTGAACTGTGCCTCTACTAGGGAGGAATCTGACTGTCTGGGCCTGGAAGGCTCTAAATTCACCTGGGCCAGCCCCTCCTGCCATTGCCTATATCTCTAGGCAGTTGCTCAGGCACTGCCCACACATCAGAGTGGGGGCCCCTGGCTCCAGAAGTCCTAACATGATAGCCTCATACTGAGCCAAAATCTGGCTCCCTGTGGTTTCCACCCATTGGTCTTGGCTGTGACCTCTGGCTCTATATGAAACAGTCCTTCATAGATTCAAAGGTACAACATCACACACACACATACACACACACACATTTCAAAGAGATCCCTTAACTATTGTTCGTGGGACTTAGGCCCAGTCCTGTTTCTCACTGCTATTACCCCAAAGGTACCATTTTGGGTGTCCCTCTTATAGTTTAAAACTTCAGTGAGAAGTAGAGCCAACCCAATACCTCCCTCTTTCCAGATGGTTATGTCCCTATTAATATTAACATGGACCAAGATCACATTAACTTTGTTGGCTTCTATTGCACTGACTATCCCCTCCTTTTCAAGAACTTCCATGCTTCCCTGCCAAACATCATCTCATTAGACTTGACCTAAGCTGTTGTAGAGCACATCCCGCTTCCCCATCTTTGTGTCCTACACTGACAGCCATACTGGCCACCTGGATTTCCCCCTAGCTGAGGACAGATGCCTTGGGTCCTACAGAACCCCCACCCTCACTCACTGGGGGATGGTCATTTCACAGGCCAGAGGAGGAGCTGGTCCCATCCTAATTAGGCTTACAGACAACCCAGGAAAAGAAGGTAGGACCCCCAAAAAACGTCCTACCTATTACAGACTACCCCTCTAAGGTGAGGCAACTAGAGAGCCGTGATGGAGCAGAATGTGCTTCTGACCAGAAGTGCTGGGAAGTTAAGATTCAGGAAAGGCTCTTATGGGTTGTATCAGAGAAGGCTTCATGGAAGAGGCAGCAGTGGTACTGGACCTGAAGGACAGCTGCGCTGTGGATGGGCAGAGAGGAAGGGAGGGCTTGTCGAGAGTAGGCAGTGCAGGAGCTGAGATAAGACTGCAACTGCCAAGTGGCTGGTTGAGGGAGAAGAGAGGAGTCAGGCAGCATCATCATCCTCATCATCACATTTATTGACGGCCCCTAGGAGGCGGGGCTGGGGACAGAACATACAAAGACAAGGACCTGCCCTCAAAAAGTTTCCATTTTAAGGAGACAGGGACAGAAAAATACAGAATGGTCTTTCCTGGGGATGGCCCATCTCACCTGTGCAGGTCAGAAGCCCCTGGCCTACCTTGCCGCAGGGCCTAGAGCATGAGCGGCATGTAGTAGCCCCGGGATCATGGTGGCCCTGGCCCCATAGCTGGTGCCTGACCACCTGGCTCCTAGGCAGTAGGCCCCAGAATTGGGGGAAAGGTTGGCTCAGGATATGATGTAAAACACTCCTGTCAGCCTTGGTTTTGTGCAAGCCCAGTGGAGTGGTAGGTGCAACAGGCCCCGTAAGCAGGGCTCCTGCAGGAAGCAAGCATCTTCCTAGGCCCCCATAGGTGAGTAAAGTTCTTTCATTGGGGCTGGTCCATCACCCTGGAGGCCCCAGCCAGGGAGACAAAAAAGGCAGAGTTCCCTCAGCATTGGAGGCAAAACACCCTGCCCACCCCACCCTAGCCCTCTCTGGGTACCTTCCAGGTGACCCTCCTCCCCAGCTTAGCCTCCAGGGCCAGGGTCTGCCTGAGGCCAGGGGGAAGGGCCTGCCCCTCCCCCCACCCAGGCAGTGGGGGGGAGGAGGAGCCACGCATCAAGTTTGTCTAGGCCCCCCTCTGAGGGGCCACACCCTGGATCCTACCGGTGTGGGGGCTCTGGCTGCGAGGGCCGAGGGCTCAGCAGAGGGGCCGGGCCAAGGGGACACCCAGGGGAGCCCTTCAGTGGGGGCACTGGGCGGGAGTCCAAGGGGGGTAGGCTCCGGGGCACTGCTGGTGGCCCCCGGGCAGCCCCTGTGGGCAGGACAGCTGCAGCAGGGAAGGGTTTGAGGGGATCAGCAGCCGCAGTAGGGGCCGGCTGGGCAGAGCGCTCCCGACGCCGCAGCAACTCCTGCAGCTTCTCCGCCTGTGTCCGCCTCAGGTGGGCCAGGGCCCGGCCACGCTGGAAGGCAGGCAGGAAGGCCTCCAGGCTCTGCTCACCCAGCAGCAGCTGCTCCATCTGCTCCTGGGCCAGGAGGGAAGGGAGGACTTGGAAGAAGTATGACCATTGACTGAGGGCTGGACCTCTGTGCTGCCTACCCTGATTCCTCATGGTGGCCACCCCATGGCTAAGGAACAGGGCACCTGAGTTCCTGTCTCTGACTTGTGACTGTGGACAAATGTTCTCATTACTTATAAAATGAGGATATCATTACCAGACTTGCTGGGTCAGACATGAGGCAGGATCAGAGTTGGGGATGTATCTGAAGTAGAGACTTGGGTGTCTCACCAAGCAGGGCCTGGGTCCCCTCATCCCCCCACCCCTTTCAACTCACTAAGCACTGCACTCCCATCACTAAGCACTATGTCCCCTCTGAGGACCTAGCCCCAGGCTGCCCTGAAACAATCATAGGGGAGCCAGAGAAAAAGTCACAGGCAGGAGAGTAAGCCCTGCTATCCCATGCTGGCCGGGGAGTGTGGACAGCAATGCCAGGCTCTCCTGTGGGCCAAACACTCTGGGTGAGCTTCCCAGAGGAAAGACTCCCAAGCCTGTGGTATAAGAATAAGCAAGAAAGTGGGGTGGGATGGTTCTCTTTTCTAGACCCCAGGCCCAACCACCCTCCCCTCACCTCAGCGTCCTGTTCAGCTTCTTCCAGCTCAGCCTGCAGCCAGCCCAGAGCGCAGTGGGGGCTCCAGCGATGGGTGCTCTCCTCTGAGGGCCACAGAGGGACAGAGTGAACAGCTTCTGCCCTCAGGCCCTGTCAATGGGGACATATAGGCCAGAGCCCCAGGACTCTGGTTCTCTCCTTGACTCTATGCTTCTCTTCCTCTGTCTGGGGCTCAGTTTCTCGGTATCCTCTTCTGTAAAATGCCTGTGTACCCCTCCCCCACCAAGATTCTGCTCCCCATCCTAGTACAAAAGACAAAGCAGGGGCTTTGTCTCCCAGAGCATCTCAGGAGGATCCTTGGATTTGAGTCCCCTTTCTCCCACTCTCCAACCCAGCTCTACTCACCGCTGCTCACGTCCCAGCTCCATTTTCCAGGAGGCCCAGAGCAGGTCTGCCCAAGTCCCAGCCTTCAGTGCCCAGCACTTCCCAAGACCAACCAGCCACATGGCTCCTACCCCCACCCCAGGTGGTTCCCCGCAGATGTCCCCTCACCCAGTCGCTGCAGCTTGTCTGCACAGTTCTCAGCAACCTCACGAAGCTCCTGATACTTGATGGCCAGGGCAGCCCGGCCCATCTCCAGGCGGGGCCGCAGGGCCAGGTTCTCCTTGGCCAATGCATAGTTTGAGGCCAGGCATGCCTCACGCTCCAGCTGCAGGCCCTGGAACTGATTACAGAGAAGTGCTAAGAAACCCAAGGAGGGAGTTTGCCTGGGTCACCTTACTGCCAGCCAGGGGGACAGTGCCCACAGGCACCTGTACAACCCTGAACCTTCTAGGTAGTGAGCCCAACAGGTGGAGGGCCTTGGAGAAGCGCAGACCCACCTTGGCCTTGCCTTGAGCTCTCTCTGGGTCTCAGTTTCCTCTTATACAAAGCAAGTTAAAACCCTTTACCTTATGGGGTTGTTGCAAGATTAAGTGAGGAAAACTATGAAGGCCTCTACAAATGTTAGTTAATTTTTAATTTTTCAATTAATATGTCTGCTTAGATCCCTGAGGAGTTCCCCTCCCTCCTCTGTCCCATTTTCCATGCATGGGCAGCTTCTCTCACATTCCAGGCCTTTGTCTGCTTCCTCCTCAGGTGTTTGTGCCAAAAACACTTGCACCCCCTGCTCCTACCCTCGGGAGTGATGTCTGCACCCTGTCCCCTCATAGTATCCCCCTCAAGTCTCTCTCTCTCTCTCCCCCTTCTACCCCCTCCTTTGCCCTCCAGTGGAATCCCTACACCCCACGGGATACACACCCCCTTTTCTTCCCTGTTCCCACAGCACTTGCTCCCTGCTTTTCTCCTCTTGCAGAAGCAGACCCTGGCCCTGGAGAAGGCTTTTTCTTTGCTTCCAGGAGGGCCCAGCCTCCCCTCCCTGCCCCAGGAGAAGGCACTCCCCTCCATCTGTCCCCTGTAGGATGCGCACGCCCCTCCTCATTAGCCTCCTTCCAACACACACTTTCCCCTTCTGCCCCCCACAGACAACCAGCCCGGGCCTATCGCTTGTGAAATATACAACTTTCTCTTATGGTGGCCTATGCAATACACACCTCAGCTTTCAGCAGCCCTCCCCAACGCAAGCTACAAAGCCCCCTCGCGCTCTCCCAGAATGCGTGGTCCCCCCAACTCTCCCCCCAGGTGTTAAAAAGGCCCCCAGTTCTCCCTATGGAAGGCACCTCCCCTTTCTGGCCCTAAAGAACGTGGATATGCGAGCTAGGGCCCCCCACAACACAGCTACCTCTTGTCCCCCGAACACACCTCCCTGGAGCATCTGCTGTAGGACACGCCTCGCGGCCATCCTGAGGGTGCACGGCGTCTCCTCGGGTCCCCCGCGCCCCACCCGCCCCAGGCTGGCTCTGGGCGCCCCCTCCCTCGGGGGCGGCTGCGCCGGGCCCACTCGTACGTGCCAGGTTCCCGCGCCCACGGGCGGCCCCGCGGCCCGGCCCGTGCGGCCTTTCAGTCGGTCGGCAGGTCCGGCAGGCCGCGGCCCGTCCCCCGCGCCCCCCGCCCGCGCCCCCCGCTCTACCTTCCTGCTGAGCCGCACGATCCGGTCCAGCTTGGGCTCATCCTGAAGCAGGTCCCGGAGCTGCCCGGTGCTGAGGATCCCAAAGCGCCCCGGGCTGCCGGGCTCCGGCCCCGCCCGCGCCGCCCGGGCCCGGTACATGCCGCCCGCCCGCGCCCCCAGCTCGGCTGCTGGCTCGGCCCGCTCGGCCCGCTCCGCCCCGGCTCCGCTCCGCTCGGCTCCGGCTCCGGCCGCGCGCGCCACTCCGCCGCCAGAGGGCGCCCTGCCCGCTCTTAAAGGGGCCGCTGCGCCCGGGCTGGGGGTGGGGTAAGGAGGGGGCAGACCGCACCCCTCCCCGCCCAGGCAGAGCCCTGCTGCGTCTCCAGCACCCAGGATTGCTCTACAAACCGACCTTCCTGCCCCCTCCCATCTGAGGCTGTTGTCTCTGCACCCCTTCACCCAGCCACCACTCGCCACGCCCCCAACCACGGACTCTCCTACCCAGGCGTTTACAGTTTGCAGGGCTAGTCACATTTTCCCCTTCAATTGGCACAATATTCTTAGTTTGATTGGGCGCTAGTAGCTCTGCCCTGCTGCTAATTTGCACACGTTGCTTACCCTCCCCAAGCCTCAGTTTTCTTTTCTGTAAAATAGGGCGATGATACACAAGGTGAGGACTGGAGCCAAGTGCCTTTCGTGTATTCATTTACTACGCCTCAAAGCCACACACATTACAGGTAAATGATAGACAATCCTAATTCTTCCCGTTCGTGCAGCGTCCACAGAGCATATGATGCCTCTCTGCACTGGGCACTGGGCTAGGCTCTGTGAGGACATTATCCCTGCCCTCAGGAAGCTCATAGATTAAGGCAGAGGCACATTGCCTAGTGGACTAATTCCAGTACAAGATGAAATAGCAGTTGTCACCCCTGATGTTTTCCTTTGTGTTCCCATGTTAATGCCAGATATATCCTCTACCTTATCTTTACAACTAGGCTTAACTGGTGCCATTGTTCCCGTCTCAGGAAGCAGAGACTAAGTCAATGAGTGATCTTGTTCCACTCCACACTGCTAAAAAAGCACAGAGGTGGGACCAGAGCAATCTAGAAAGTCTTACCAGAGGAGGTGACATTTGAGCTGGGTTTCAAACAATGAATGGCAGTTCTGAAGTTGAAGGAGAAAATAAAAGAACTAAAAGAAGTCCATGAGCCAAGGCACAGGGGCTCAAAAAGCCTGACAAGGACTCACCTAATCCAGTTAGAGCACAGAGGTGCAGATGTCCGGAGGAGAAGGCAGGACATGCTTCTTGACAGACCATGAAGGGAGCTCTTCTTCCATGTTTTTATGACAACGAAAATTTGGTTCTCCACCTGAAGACTCATCTGGAGGCTGAGCACGGTAGCTTATACCTGTAATCCCAGCACTGTGGGAGGCTGAAAGAAGAGGATCACTTGAAACCAGGAGTTCAAGACCAATCTGGACAACGTAGTAAGACCCTGTCTCTACAAAAAATAAAAGAACTAACTAGGTGTGGTGGCACATACTTATAGTCCTTGCTAATCTGGAAGCCAAAGTGGAAAGATCACTTGAGCACAGGAGTCAAAGTTACAGTGAACTATGATGATGCCACCAACTTCAGGTTACTAGCCTTCTCCATCCTAAAAGCCACTGGTCAGATCCCAAGAGAGGCTCCTCCCTCAGCTTGCCTTTCTCACCAATCCAATGTTCAGCCCCAATGTCCCACAACAATGTCCCCTGTAAACCTGCCTTACTCTCCTCAGATCTCCAGACTCATTGCTGCTCCTTTCAGTGGGTAACTCCAACTCCACTGCCCATCACATGGAAAATCTTCTGCCAGTTCCTGACCGCCCCTCATCTTTGGATGGGCAGTGACGAATCCCACCCAGGTACCTCTGCTGTGGGTCTTACTTTCACCTGTCTCCTCTAAGATGATTTGTCCCACTCCATCAGTAACATCTCTCTCACTCAGTCTCTTCCACTTTTAATTTCTGCCTTTAGACTGATACCTCCCTTTCACCGCTCCCCCATATTTTGAAAGTGCTTCTACATTCTTCACTTAACATCTTGTGTCCATTTCCTCTCCACCCCCTTATTTTTACAAAATCTTTCTTCACCTCCCTTACACCACTTTAAGAGCACCCTTTTAGCCAAGGTCATCAACCACCTTCTTAGAGCCAGGGCCTCTCTTTTTCACCTTCAACACCACTGATCACTCTCCTGACTGCATAAAAGTCAGAATTCAGATATTTCATAGCTGTCAGATTGGCAAAAATGTAAAAGTCTGACAACATCAAGTATTGGTGAGGATGGGGAGCTCCAGGAACACTTATGCATCAATCAACTCACTTTGGAGAGCAGTATGACAGATTGGGTAATTCAGTGATGCTCACATCAAGCTCGACATGGTGGCACATGCCTGTAATCCTAGCTACTCAGGAGGCTGAAGTAGGAGGATTCCTTGAGACCAGGAGTTGAAGGCCATTTTGGGTAAAATAGTGAAACCCTGTCTCTAAAAGTCTGAAATAAAATAAAGACGCTCATGTCGTACCACCTACCTATGCCTCTGTGGTGAATAGAATAATTCTCCCCTCACTCCAAAGGATGTCTACATCCTAATCGTTAGAACCTGTAAGTATGATACCATACATGGCAGAGGGACTTTAGAAATGCAATTGAGTTAAGACTCTTGAGATGGAGAGAGTATCCTACATCATAGAAGTGGGCCAACGTAATCTCACAGGTTCTTTTTTTTTTTTTTTTTTTTTTGAGACAGAGTCTCAATATGTCGCCCTTGGTAGAGTGGCATGGTGTCACAGCTCACAGCAACCTCAAACTCTTGTGCTTACGTGATTCTCTTGCCTTAGCCTTCCAAGTAGCTGGGACTACAGGCGCCTGCCACGAAAGCCCCACTATTTTTTGTTGCGGTTGTCATTGTTGTTTAGCTGTTCCGGGCTGGGTTCGAATCCTCCTTCCACAGTGTATGTGGCTGGTGCCATAACAGTGCTACAGGCGCTAAACCTTAAGGCATGAATTTTGTGTTCATTTGTTAATAGCAGCAGCGGGAAACTAGTACAAACTACTGGAGATTTTCACTGTCTTGGGCTGGGAGACAGGGACGGAAGTGTTCTCAGCAACACTACTTGTAATAACAAAAAACTGGCAACTATCCAAATATCCAACCACAAGAGAATGGCAAAGAAACTGATAGGCCTTCATACTATGGAGTACTTCATACTACACAGCAACAAAAGTGAGTAAACTATAGCTGCACATATGAATTTGGATAAATTCCACAAGACAGTGAAAAATGGAAGCCTCAGAAAATAAGTTCAGTATATTTTATATATATATATATATGCTTTTTTTTTTTGAGATAGAGTCTCATTCTGTTGCCCCAGGCTAGAGTGCTGTAGCATCAGCCTAGCTCATAGCAACCTCAAACTCCTGAGGTCAAGCAATCCTCCTGCTTCAGCCTCCCAAGTAGCTGGGACTACAGGCACTTGCCACAATGCCCAGCTCATTGTTTCTATTTTTAATAGAGGTGGGGGTCTCACTCTTGCTCAGACTGGTCTCGAACTCTTAAGCTCAAGAACTCCTCCCACCTCCGCCTGTCAGAGTGCTAGGATTACAGGTGTGAGCCACTGCACCCAGCCATTCAGTATATTAGAAGTTTAGAAACAGTCAAAACTGTATTTCGTTTTGCTTGGAGATCATACAGGGTAAAAGCCTGGGAAGAATAAACACCAAATTCAGGAGTACGGAAGTCTGTCAGAAGGGGTTAGGGAGGAGATACAGGAGAGGTCAATGGCAATGACAGTTTGATTTCTTTCTTTCTCTCTTTTTTTTTTTTTTTTTTTTGAGACAGAGTCTCACTTATGTTGCTTTCAGTAGAGTCCAGTTGAGTCACAGCTCACAGCAACCTCAAACTCTTGGGCTTAAGCGATTCTCTTGCCTCAGCCTCCCAAATAGCTGGGACGTCAGGCGCCTGCCACAATGGCCGGCTATTTTCTTATTACAGTTGTCATTGTTTTTTAGCTGTTCTGGGCCGGATTCAAACCCGCCAGCCTTGGTGTATGTGGTGGCACCGTAACCACTGTGCCACGGGTGCCAAGCTGACAGTTTGATTTCTTAAGCTGGGTGGGAATACGCAGGTATGCACTATATTCCTCCTCTTTCTTTTTTTGTTTTTTTAGAAAGAGTGTCATACTCTGTCAATCAAGCTAGAATGCTGTGGCCCTGCGCCAGGCACAGTGGCTCACAGCTGTAATCCTAACACTCTGGGAGGCTGAGGCCGGTGGATTGCCTGAGTTTAGGAGTTTGAGACTAGACTGAGCAACAGTGAAACCCTGTCTCTAAACTAGCTGGCATTGTGGCAGGAGCTATAGTCCCAGCCAAAGCCTGAGGCAGGAGGATTGCTTGAGTCCAACAGTTTGAGGTTACTGTGAGCTATGACACCATGGCACTCAGGCACTCTGCCAAGGTTGGAAAAGTGAAACTCGTTCTCAAAAAAAAAAAAAAAAAAAAAAGAAAAGAAAAAATTTAAAGAATACAATGGTACAGTCATAACTTGCTGTAACTTCAAATTCCTCAAGTTGCTTCAAATTGCTCAAGCAATCCTCCTGTCTCAACCTCCCGAGGAGCTGGGAGTATAAGTATATACCATGGTGTCTGGCCAATTTTTTAATGCTTTTGTAGAGATGGAGTCTTAGTATGTTCCCAGGCTGCTTTTGAACTCCTGGCCTCAAGCAATCCTCCCTCCTCAGCCCCCCAAAGTGCTGGAATTTCAGGCATGAGCCATTGTATTACTGTATTACTCTTTATAGTTTGTTGTTAAGTCTTAAATCTCTTATAAGAAAATTAAGAATCATTTAGGGTCTATTATTTATTTATTTATTTATTTTGGGACAGAGTCTCACTTCGTCACCCTCTTTAGTGTCCTGTGGCATCACAGCTCACAGCAACCTCCAACTCTTGGGCTTAGGTGATTCTCTTGCCTTAACTTTCCAAGTAGCTAGGACTCCAGGCACCCACCACAATACCCGGCTATTTTTTGTTGCAGTTGTCACTGCTGTTTTAGCTGGCTGGGGCCAGGTTCAAGCCCACCACCCTTGGTATGAGCCACAGGTTCCGCCCTATTTTATTTTATTTTAATTTCAGGTTAATATGAGGGTACAAACAACTAGTGACAATGTTTACATTTGTTAGGTAGGTTGTCCCTCCTCCCCAAGGGTCTATTTTTAGACCTTAACTTTGGAGTCAGACAAACCTAGTTCTCATTCTGAGTTCTGCCATTTCCTCAATTATATCATCTGTAACATAGGTAGATGAAGGATTAGGTGAGTTGATCTCAGTGTCTAGCATGATGCCTGGCATTTAGCTGGTACTCCATAAATAGCATCTGCAATGTCTTTCTCTTTCTGACAACGTTCGTTTGAGGTTTTGATTTTGAGGGCAATGTGGGTTTTTTAAATTCAGAATATTATGAGCGTACAAGTGTTTTGGTTACATGGCTTGCTTTTGTATATTTTAAATCAAAATTATAACTGTGCCCCTCACCCCAATAGTGTGTAATGTACATGTAAGGCATGAATTTATACGTCCTCTCCTACCCCCTCCCACCTGCTTTCTTTCCGTTGAGTTTTACTACCAAATGTGTACAAGTGTTGATTGATTAGTTCCAGTTTAATAGTGAGCACATGTGGTGTTTGTTTTTCCATTCTTTTGAAACTTCACATAGAATGATCTCCTCTTCCATCTAGGTTGTTACAAAAGGTATTAGTTCACCTTTTTTTAATTTATGTTTTTTTATGAAGACAGAGTCTCACTTTGTCACCCTCAGTCGAGTGCTATGGTGTCACAGCTCACAACAACCTCCAGCTCTTGGGCTTAGGTGATTCTCTTGTCTCAGCCTCCTGAAAAGCTGGGACTACAGGTGCCCGCCACAAGGCCCGACTATTTTTTTGTTGCGGTTTGGCCAGGGCCAGGTTCAAACCTGCCACCCTTGGTATATGGGGCTGGTGCCCTACTCACTGAGCCACAGGCACCGCCCACTTCACCATTTTTTTAGTAGCTGAGTACTACTCCACAGTATACATATACCACATGTTATTAATCCACTCATGTATTGATGGGTACTCCACTCATGTAAAGATGGGTTCCATACCTTTATGATTGTGAATTGTGCTGCAATAAACATTTGAGTGCATGTAACTTTTTTATGAAATGACTTTTTTTTCTTTTGGGTAAATACACAATAATGGGATTGCTGTATCAAAAGGTACGTCAGCTGTTAGTTCTTTGAGGTATCGCTATACAATTTTCTTTTTTTGTTTGTTTGAGACAGAGTCTCACTTTGTCATCCTCGGTAGAGTACTGTGATGTAATAGCTCACAGCAACCTCAAACTCTTGCGCTTAAGTGATTCTCTTGCCTCAGCCTCCCAAGTAGCTGGGACTACAGGTGTCCACTACAAAGCCCGGCTATTTTTTGGTTGTAGTTGTCATTGTTGTTTGGCAGGCCTGGACTGGATTCAAACCTGCCAGCTCTGGTGTATGTGCTTGGTGCCCTCACTGCTGAGGTATAGGTGCTGAGTTTCTACATGACTTTCTATAGAGGTTGTTGGTAGGACTGGTTTGCAGTCCCACAGTGTGTAAGTGTTCCATTCTCTCTGCATCCACACCAGCACCTGTTGTCCCTTTTTTTTTTTTTTTTAATGCCGCTGTACCCAGCTTCCCTTGGTTCTTTATTTAGGGAGCATCTACTATCTGAGAGAGATTTCCAAGGACTCCCTATGCAAAGAGAGGAGTTATTCTCATGATTCTGCTCCGTGGTTCAGTCTTTAAATATATTGTTTTCTCCAGATCTGATTCCCATGTCTCCAGCTTTAAAAAATAGTTTTATTGAGACATAATTCACATATCATACACTTTAACTATTTAAGTTTTAAAAATAAACAGTTTTTGGTATATTCACAGAGTTGTGCAAGCAACCATTGGTACGATCAATTTTAGAACATTTCATCATCCTAAAAAGAAACCCTGGCCAGATGTGGTGGCTCACGCCTGTAATCCTAGGACTCTGGGAGACTGAGGTGGGTGGATTGCCTGAGCTCAGGAGTTGGAGACCAGCCTGATCCAGAGAGAGACCTCCTCTCTGAAAATAGCTTGGTGTTGTGGCAGGCACCTGTAGTCCCTGCTACTCAGGAGGGTGAGACAAGAGGATCGCTTGAATCCTGGCCACACGAGGTGGCTCATGCCTGTAATTCCAGCATTTGGGAAGCTGAGACAGGCTCATCACCTAAGCTTAGGCATTCAAGACTAGCTTGAGTTAGAGTGAGACCCCATCTCTAAAAATAGCTGGAAATTGTGGTGGGTGCCTGTAGTCCCAGCTCCTTGGGAGGCTGAGGCAAGAGAATCACTTGAGCCCAAGAGTTTGAGGTTGCTGTGAACTAAGACGCCACAGCACTCTACTGAGGGTGATCAAGTGAGACTCTATTTCAAAAGGAAAAAAAAGTGAGGATTGTTTGAGCCCAAGAGCTTAAGGTTGCTGTGAGCTATGACACTATGGCATTCTACTGAAGCTGACAAAGTGAAACTCTCTTTTTACACACACACAAAGAACCCATTAGCATATCCTTCCAATCCTGACCACTCAGCCCTTGGCAAGCACTAATCTACTTTCTTTATAGATCTGTCTGCTCTGGACATTTCATATAAACGGAATCATATAATATATGGTCTTTTGTGACTGGCTTCTTTCATTCAGCATAATGTTCTCAAGACTCATTCCTATTGCAGCACTTATCAGTACATGATTCCTTTTGATTTTTTTAATGGTATAAAATATATATGATATAAAATTTACCATTTTAACTATTTAAGTGTACAGTTCTGTGGCATTACGTATATTCACATTGTTATGCAACCATCACCACTATCCACTTCCAGAACTCTTTCATTTTCCCAAACTGAAACTCTGTCCCCATGAAACACTGATTCCTTATTCCCCAGGCCTTCTGCCTCTCAAACCACCCTTCTACTTTCTGTGTCTCTGAATGTTATTTTTGCTTGTGTGTTTGAGACAGAGTTTCTGTTGCCCAGGCTAGAGTGCCAGTGGCATCAGCCTGACTCATAGCAACCTCAAACTCCTTGGCTCAAGCGACCCTCCTGTCTCAGCATCCCATGTCTCCATGTCTCTGTGAACTTGACTACTCCATGTACTTCAAATAAGTGAACTCGCACATTATTTGTCCTTTTGTGACTAGTTTATTTCTTTTTTTTTTTTTTGAAAGACAGAATCCCACTTTGTCACCCTCAGTAGAGTGCTGTGGAGTCATATCTCACAGCAACCTCAAACTCTTGGCCTTAAGTGATTCTCTTGCCTCAGCCTCCCAAGTAGCTGGGACTACAGGTGCTCGCCACAACGTCAGGCTCTTTTTTCGAGACAGGAGTCTCATTCTGGTTCAGGCTGGTCTCGAACACGTGAGCTCAGGCAATCCACCCGCCTTGGCCTCCCAAGTGCTGGAATTACAGGCGTGAGCCACCACGCCTGCTGGAACTCTGTTTTTGGAATTATCATTACAGCTGTCATAGTATAAGCTCTGACAATTAAGTTCAAGAAGTCATTCTAAAAATAAGTGCTACATACCTCATTGTTGAACATCACTAACGTCACCAGATGGCCAAGGGGAGTACTTCGAAGATAACCATAGTGATATTCAGCAATGAGGTATGCAGCACTTTTTCTAGGATGAGTTCTTGAACTTAATTGTCCAACCTCATATACTAAAGAGTGGGTATATGGTAACTCTGTTTAACATTTTGAGGAAAGACCAGATTGTTTTCCAAAGCAGCCACCCCACTTTACATTTGCACTAGCAATGCGTGAAGGTTCCAATTTCTTCATCAACGTGTTCATTGTCTTTTTTTATTATAGCTGTCCTAGTGACTGTGAAGTGGTATCTCAAAATTGGATTTGTGTTTCTGTGATGACTAATGATGTTGAGCATCTTTTCAGGTGCTTATTGTCCATTTTAACATCTTTTTTTAACAAATGCCTACAGATCCTTTGCTCTTTTCTCAATTGGGTATCTGTCTTTTTATTGCTGAGTTATAAGAATTCTTTATACTTCTGGGAACTAGTCCTTTATGAGATAAATGATTGGCGGTTTTTCCCCCTCTGTAGGTTGTCTTCACTTTCTTGATGTTATCCTTTGAAACATCAAAGTTTTTTTTTTTATTTTAATGAAGTCCATTTATCTATTTTTTCTTTCGTTGCTTGCATTTTGGCATCGTATCTAAGAAACCATTTCCTAACCGAAGGTCACAAAGATTTGCTCTTATATTTTCTTTTGAGTTTTCTATAGTTTTAGCTCTTACATTTAGGCCATTGATCCATTTTGAGTTAATTTTCGCATGTGGGATTCAACTTCACACCTTTGCATATGAATATCCGATTGTCCCAGCGCCCACATCCTTTTAAAATCTGGACCTCAGGCACACAGAAATAGATTAATCCCTATTCATGACTGTATTTTTAAATAACACAATGCCTGTTATTGTAGGGATATACCACAATATATTTGGTCCATTAATATCTTTGGTCCAGATAGTCCTGCTTTTATTTCATTTATTTATGTATTTATAAATTTTTAATGAGCACCAGTGAATCCACCACTCAACTCCAGAGCTGGAACCTCAACAATAATGTATTTCTACCCAGGTACCCTACCAGAGCCTATGCCCTTGCCAACCCCCACTCAGGGTAACTACACTCCTAAATTTAGAGTTTACCATTCCCTTGCTTTTTAAAAATAGTTTTGTTGAGGTATAATTTATGTTCAATACAATTTATGTACGAAAGGGTGCAACTTGATGAATTTTGGCATAGTTATACTCCCCGAAGCCAAAATCAAGGCAATGGACATATTCATCACCCCACGGAATTCATTTTTGTCCTTTAGTAATCTCTTCCTCCATTCCCTCCCCTATCCCTCAATTCCATTCCCAGAAAACTCCTGATCTGCTCTGTCACTAAAGAGGTTATCTACATTTTCTAGAAGTCTATGTAAATGGAATCATACAGTGTATACTATTTTTTATTTAGCTTATTTCACTCAGAATTATTTTTATACTCACCTATACTATTCTCTCAATCAACAGTGTGTTCTTTTTTTAGTGCAGGTCAGTATTTCATTGCATGGATATACCACAATTTATTTATCCATGGACATTTGGATTGTTCCAGTTCTGAGCTTTTTTTTTTTTTTTTTTTTTGAGACAGAGTCTAAAGCTGTTACTCTGGTTAGAGTGCTGTGGCATCATAGCTCAGAGCAACCTCAAACTCTTGGGCTTAAGCGATTCTCTTGCCTCAGCCTCCCAAGTAGCTGGGACTACAGGAGCCTGGCCTGGTCATTTTTTGTGTGTTGTTACAGTTGTCATTGTTGTTTCAGCTGGCCCGGGCCAGGTCCGAACCTGCCAGTCTCGATATATGTGGCCGGCACTTTACTCACTGAGCTACGGGCACCACCCAGTTCTGGGCCTTTATAAATAAAGCAGCTATGGACATTTGTGTATAAGTCTTCATATAGACCTATCCCTTCATTTCTCTTGACTAAATACCTAGGAGTGAAATGGCTGAGTCAGATGATGTGTGTGTGTTTAACATTTTAAGAGGCTGCCAAGCAGTTTTCTGAACTATTTTAACATCCCCACCTACAGTATATGAATTGCAGTTGTTCCATATCCTTCCCAACATGTGATATGATCAGTCTTTTTCATTTCACCCATTCTCTGAGGTGTGTAGTTCCTTTTTTTTTTTTATTATTATATATACATATATGTTTCTAAACAATATACTGTTGATTTGTGGCTGGTTTTGACCCAGGTAAAAATAACCAGGCACAGTAGCTCAGGCCTATAATCCTAGCACTCTGGGAGGCCAAGGCAGGAGGATTCCCTGGGCCCAGGAGTTTGAGACCAGCCTGAGTAACAGTGAGACCCCCGTCTCTGCCAACAATAGAAAAACTGAGGCAAGAGGATTGCTTGAGCCCGAGAGCATGAGGTTGCTGTGAGCTATGACACCATGGCACTCTACCCAGGGTGCCAGAGTGAGACTCTGTCTCCCTCCCCCCCAAAAAAGAAAGGATTTGACTTCAGCCATCTTGCCTTTTTGATAAAGGGGGTATCCTCCTACCAAATTCTGATCAAGCTCATCCTAGCATGCAGCCAGGCACACAGGAGGTATCTACACAGGCTGAAGAAACAAGCAGCTGGATGCTCTCAACTGCCCGGGGACTCCAGTCTGCTTTGCCAGAAGCTCAGCTCTCATCTGCCATCCTGAGGACAACCACCTGCTGGTCACCATCCCATGGTGACCCCCCTTAATACAGCATCTCCCAACTTTTCTCACAGTCAGTCTCTGTCCTTCTCCACTTTATTTGGCTCAAAGCACCTGCCAGGTGTTTAGGCTCAAAGCAAGAAAGTCTTTGCTGAACCCTTCACCTTTTTCACTCGGAATCCTTACCTGTCCCCAAATCCTCTTCACACAATTCTGTTCACACTTAAAAGCATGTTAATTTGTTCCAGGTCCTCTTCTGGGGCTGGATCCAGAGCTGATGGAGACCCAAGGCCTTTGGAGAAACAAATAGAAGCACAGTGACCATGAGTCCCTTCAGTTCTGAGACTCCATGTACCTTCCCAGTAGCTCCCAAGGTCCTGGCCGCCTCAGGCAGCCTAGGGGACACTGACTCCCCCCCCTTGCTGCAGCCCAGCAAACCAGCGGTTGCTAGTCCTCTTCTGTGGCTCCCTGTCCTCCTCTGAACCAGACCCAGTGATCATGTCTTCATCTGACATCTGCTTCTCCATATTCTCTCTTTCCTTTCTTTCCTGTCTCATACTCAACCTGCAGACCCACCTCCAGCCAAGCTAGACACCTATCCCCCAGTCTTATGCCGCACTTCCACATCTCTCTTGCTTTTGCTCAAAAGCAAGGACATCCACCTAGAATGTCCTTCCTCCCAACGACATACAAAAGCTGAAAGTTTTTGCAAAACTGACCTGTCCTTTTCAGCCTCTACCTCCCCCCTCCCCTGAAAATAGGCAGATTCTGTCCTTCTTTCCCTGGCGTACTCTGTCACAGCCCTGATCTCAGCCTACCCTATGCTGCTGGAGTCATTAGAGACTCTCCTGTTAGACAAGAGATCATCTGAGAGTGGAAACATCTATCTCCAGTTATAGCCTCCAACCAGGATCTGTCACACAGCATGTGTATAGGCAGGACAGCTGGGTTCAAATTCCAGCTCCATCACCTACTGCCTATATGAACCTCAGACAAATCACTGAACCTCTTTGTGCCTCTGTTTCCTCATCCATAAGATGGGGGGGAACCCACTTCATTTGGTTGTCAAAAGGAAATAAATTAACCCACATAAGGAGTTTCACAGATGTGGACAGTACCCCTGCAAGTAGAAAATGGCTTGGCAAACTTTAGTTCGAAGAATTACTAATTCATTGAGGTGAAGTAAGACCCTGCCATAGGTCTTAAGAATCTCCATAGGAAAGGGGAAGTACTTTCTATTGGATCTTCAGGAGACTTTGTTTTGTTTATCAGGCCCAGGCAAGGCTCAAATCCACTGCTCCTGGTGTGCAGGGCTGGCACATTAACCACTGAGCTATGGCTGCCAGCTCAGGAGACTTCCTTATATGAGGAGACTCTATATCTCCCTAGTTTCCGTTAAGGAAGGACAATAATTCACTAAAGGCCACCTAAACTACGTCCCTTCTTTCCCAGCATCAAAGTAACCATGAAAATCTTCCTCCTTCACAAAGTCTTCCAGGACTGAGCTGTTTCTAAGGAATTCCTCTTCCGTCTGCCTTCTCTCTCTGATATGAGGGCCCCGTGACCACAGGCATGCCCTGAAACCTGCCTTCCATCTTTGCCCTGCTCTCTTTCCCCTTACTCTGCAAGGGATGCAGGCACTTCTGGACCAATTCCAGGTCCACCCAAGTTTGTTCACAGGGTGTAGTTGTAACTGAGAGGGGGGCCTGAGAGAGATCTCATCCAAACTTCCTTGCCTCTCCTGTTTTATGAGGCCAGACAACTAAGTTTGTGAACTCATCCTAGAAAAAGTGCTACATGCCTCATTGCTGAATATCACCATCGTCCCTTTCGAAATACTCCCCTTGGCCATCTGGTGACCATAGTGATATTCAGCAATGAGATACGTAGCATTTTTTCTAGAATGAGTTAGCAAACTTAATTGTCCAACTTCATACACATGGGTAGGGTCAATCCAGGATGTCCAGCTAACTTTGGTTTTAAATAAGCATATGAACAATTTTTTTTTTTCCAGTTTTTGGCTGGCCTGGGTTTGAACCTACCACCTCCGGCATATGGGACCAGCACCCTACTGCGTTGAGCCACAAGCGCCACCCTATGAACAATCTTTTAGCATAAGTATGCCCCAAATATTGTATGACACATACTTAAACTAAAAAAAGTCTTCATTTATCTGAAATTCAAATTTAACTGGGCATTCTGAGTTTTATATTTGCTAAATCTGACAATTCTATATATGGGGAAACTGAGGCCCTGGGAAACATAGTATCTTGCCCAGTGGCAGGGGCAGGGATGTCTGTGCCCCAAGGCTGCTTGTATACTGGTTCCAGCCCCACTCCTGTTATACATACATACATATGCATACTACACACACACACATATACAGTGGCTTTGATTTCATTCTCTGAGTCCTGGCTCTGGCCACAAACAAGTGTTTGTCCAAAGTAGCAGAGCTAAGGCCCAACAGTAAGAGATGTAAGTCCAGGTTGGGTATCTCATACCTTAATCCCAGCACTTTGAAGGTTGAGGCAGAAGGATCACTTGAGGAGGAGTTCAAGACCAGCCTGGGTAACATAACTAGACCCCATCTCTTAAAAAAATTTTTTTTTTTTTTTTTGTTTTGAGACAGTCTCACTTTGTCGCGCTCAGTAGAGTGCTGCGGCGTTGCAGTTCACAGCAACCTCAAACTTTTGGGCTCAAGTGATCCTTTTGCCTCAGCCTCCTGAGTAGCTGGGACTACAGGCACTCACAACACCTGGCTATTTTTAGAGATAGGGTCTCGCTCTGGCTCAGGGTGGTCTTGAACCTATGAGCTCAGGCAATCCACCTGCCTTGGTCTCTCAGAGTGCCAGGATTACAGGTGTGAGCCACTGTGCCCAGCCTCTACAAAAATTTGTAAAAAAAGATCCAAGCATGGTGATGTATCCCTGTAGTCCCAGTTGCTATAGAGGTTGAGGTGGAAGGATAGCTTGACCCCAGACGTTTGAGGCTACAGTGAGCTATGATCTCTCCACTGTACCCCAGCCTGGGCAACAGACCAAGATCCTGTCCCTAAAAAAAATTAAATGTTGACAAAAAGAGAGAGAGACAATATGAAATGAAACTCACAGAGAACGGAAAAGAGTGGGCAGAGAAGGCTAAGCTGACCCCCCAGGACACATGTAGAAGCTGGAAGAAGCAGGAGGTGTCCTCATCTGCTTCCCTTCTCACAATGTCCCCCCAAGGCACTACACATTCCTGCCTGGGTGTGGAACAACTCAGGGTCTCTTCCGGGCTCAGTTCAGCCCTCCAACCTCTGCCTTCCACCTCCTGCCATCAGCAGGGGACTCTGGGTATCATCCTCGGCAAGACCCCCTCCATCTCTGCTGCCCACCTCCAGCTGTAGAAAGAAGGGAGGAAGGTCGTGGGACCAGTAGGAATCTATTCTCTCACCAAGTGGCTGAGCTCTGAAGGGTCTTCCTTCTCTCCAACCCAGCTGCCCATTCCTGGCTAGGCTCTGTCCTGGGTCTTTCCTCTACCCCACACAGCCCCTTGGAGCTGGCAGGTCAATTGAGGCCCTGAAGGTCCTAGGTGGACAGGGCCTCCAAGGATTTGCATGACTCATTGCTAGATTTTGAATACAATACTCAGCCACGGTTGGCCCATCTCCCTTCTCTCCCTGGACTTTGATGATGAGGGTGTCAAGGGTGTTTGTGGAATAACATAAGAGTGAGAGGATCAGGCACCAAGACTAGGAGAGGGGAAGTGAGCGGGCTCCAGGAGGCAGGAGGAGCCTCAGGGACCAGAGATGAGGTGGAGTACAGGAGCTCAGGACACCCGGCAGGGAGAGGAGAAAGTGGAGGAGGCAGGGACTCTGGGAAGGAGAGGAAGTCAGAAAGAGGAGTTGGGGAAGGGAGTGGAACAGAGAAGGGGTGGAGGATGGAGAAGGGTTCTCAGAATGGGAAAGGGGTTCTGTGACAGGGATGGGAAGTCAGGAGCAGGGATAGGCTGGGGAGAAGGGACTCTGAGGGGCTGGATGGGCCTGGCATCCCAAGGAACAGATGGGGTTCGGTGAACCTGGGATGAGGTTGAGAGGAAGGGTACTCAAGGCCTAGGAGGAGGACCCAAGAAGGGCTGGGACCCTGGGGAGGTTTGCAGGCCCATCCCAGCTTCTTCTTCTGCCCACCTGTGCCTCAGCCCCACACCAGTGACTCCTCCCTTCTCAGCCCCAGCCCGCAGTTTGGGAGCCAGGTATCAAGCCCGCGGAGAGGGGGGTTAAAGGTGAGCGGGCATGAGCCAGTGGCACGCGGGGATTGGCAGGCGCCTGAGCCCATGGCCCGGGCCATGGCCTCCCCACAGGCCTCCAGCCGGCTGAGCGGCTGCCATCCACGTGCTAAGGAGAGAAGGAGGCACCAGATCAAGGGGCAAAGGACACCACGGAGCGGGGCGGGCAATGCCGGGTCCACACCCGTGGCTAAAAGCCCGGCCGGCGGCGGCGCACAGAGCCCTCTGCCGCCCACGAGGAGAAGGCTCCAGACGTGCCTGGAGCATCCGGCCAGAGCCCACCGCCTGCTGGGACGCGGTGGCCCCACCGGGCCCTGGCCGCGCCCACACCACCGGCAAATCGCCCGGAATCCGGGTGAGTGGCTGGAGCCCCTCAACAAAGAGGTGCAGGTGCCTCGTCCAAAGGGAATCGGATCCTCCTCTGAGACGGACCTCAGTCTTCCCACCTGTCTCCCTAGCTGGACAGGGCACTGCTATGGCTCAGCTGGGCTAAAGGAGTTTAGGCTTGTGTATGCTCAGCTCATACCGCAGGGGACTCAGGATGGAGAATTGGGAGTTCATCCTGCTGGCGTTTCCGGAGCATGTGGGGAGGTGTACACAGGTTCTGGCTGCCTCCTGGGTCCCATTGGCTGGGCTGGGTTTGAATTCTGCTCTGAGAAGCTCTCCGTGGAGTCGGCTGAGGGAGGAAGGAGGGAGGGCTTTCCTCCCTTGGCTCTTCTTGCTCTGGACAGGTGTAGGTGCCTCTGGAGAAGCTGAGACCAGGTCAGCCATGGCATCAGGGCAAGGACCCAAAGCTCCCCTGGCTGGGCAAGGAGAAGGCAGGTAGCAGGGTGGGGTTTGTGGATTCCCAGCCATCAGGCTTTTAGTCAACAGGTAAGGGCCAGATAAGTGGCAGTGGACACTCCCACTGGTCCAGCCAGGGAAGCCCAGGGCTCTTCCAGCTCCCAGCCTCCCTGCCCCCTCCTGGGATTGGGGGTTTTGGGTTCTTGTCTGTGTCTGGCTGTATGACCTTGGGCATGTTAATTCCCTTCTTTGGGCTTGGCTTTCTCTATGACATGGAAAGACTTATTGTCCCTGGGCCCCTCATAGGGAGATAGGAACAGAATAAAATGGGATACCAGGATGTTTTGGGGGACAGAACAGCCCGCTCCAACCAAGGTTCCTCTGGTCCTTCACAGGAGTGATCTGAATCAGGTGGTAGGTGGAGCCAGAGATCTAGCCCAGGACTCCATCTTGCTCAAGAACTCCTCTCATTCTGAGCACTGGGCCTGCCCATCCCCTACCCAGACTCCCAGTCCAGGGAAAGGCTCAGAATAGGGGTCTGGGAATCTCAGGCGGACCTAGGAAAGCTCTCCAGCTTCATGGGGAGGGAAAGGGGGGGGGGGATTTCCAGCTGAGGAGCTGAGCTGTGGCAAGCAGGATTGGCCCTCTCTTGAGAGGATCACCTTCTGACCTCCCCCCATGGCTGAATCAGGGTCAAGGCTTAGGCTAGGGACTAGGTGAGTGGGCACTTGAGAGCCAGGGATTTTAGAATCCTGTGACTAAAGCCATCTGGCCTCTGTGTGTGTGTGTGTGGGGGGGGGGCACGGGTGGAGGGGACTTTTGTAAATCGAGGGGGAGGGTGGTCATAAGAGCTTTGGCAAACTGTTGAGTGGGACAGAAGCATGGAGATGGGAGAGTCTGTGCTCCTGTGGGTGCATCTTCCCAGAGGCCCTACTCCCTACAGACAGATGCCTTCCTGGGGATGTCCCCCAGCTCTGCTGCCACCTTGAGTGGGTAAAGTCAAGCTCACACATCTGCTGGGACTGTTGGGGGCTGAGAACCGCCCTCATCAGTGCAGTTCTCATTCCCTGGTCAGGGCCAAAGAAGGAGTTTGGCTTTGAATACAAGGCAGAGAAGGGAGGAGAAAGGGGGTCTGCTTGGGCTCAGGGTAGCTGTTTGGGTGGGAGAAGGAGGAATGGAAAGTTGCTGAGCATCTGCTGCAAGTCAAGCACTGTGGGGGCCTTTTCTGGTGCTGTTTCCTTCTTCCTGATAACCAGGGATAGAAAGGGTATTATCTCCACTTTATAGATGAGGAAACAGAGGCCCAGAGAAATCAAGGCACTGGCTCAAGGTCAAACAGCCTGGCTGATATTCAGGGCTGATATTCAAACCCAGGCAACTGTCACCAAGGCTCTGGTTTCTGCTCCTGCAGTTGCCTCTGATTTACCCTAGTGACCTTGGCAAACCCTGCCCTCCTCTGGGCTTTACTCTGCCTATTTGTAACCTGGGGCTAAACAAGCTTGCCTGGACTGTGGGGCAGGATTGGGAAGAGGTCTGAAAGCAGCCAAGGATGAGCATGTGCTCTGAATTCAGGGACAAGCACACAGAGAGGGCTGTGTTGGCTGCCCACTGGCCTTCCAGGTCAGCTCAGGGGCATCCACAGGGCCTGTGCTCACCCCACCCACCTCATCCCCTTCTCCACCCATCTTTCTTGCTCCTGAGACTCAGGGGCAAGACCATTCATGTCTGTCTTTCCTCTTTGAGGCTGGCTAAGTAACCTTGGAGAAGAGGGCCCCCAACAGGACAGGAAGGAACAGAATATTCCTAGGGCAGGTCCTGGCACCAATAAATAGGAGTCATCAGCTTCTGCCCTGCCTAGAATCCCGGGGCCTCTCCCTGCTGATTAACTCTGGGAGTAACACCAGTTCTCGCCCCACACTCACTCCATCCACAGAGAGACTCTGGCTGAGGGATATGACTCCTGAAGTCCTCTTTCCCCATCAGTCCAGGGGCCTGATGCCCTAATGAGGCTGGTGGGGGCTCGTAAACTCAGGGGGTTCTGGGCAGAGCAGCTGACTGTCACCTGCTGTGATGTTTTGAGAAGCCTTTTTCCATCCCTGAGTCCGCTGGTGGAGGTTGTCACTCCATCTTCTGTTTCCTATAGCTCCTGCTTCTTTAATACCATACTCAGAGGTGTTGACCAGGAAGGAAGGAAAGAAGAAAGGGTGGAGTAGGGGAGGAAGAGAAAGGAGAAGGAAACCCACACTTAACAGGTACCACTGACCCTCACATCTTCACAACAACCTCTAGCATAAGGTAAACATAACATCACATTACCAAACATACTTCAAAGATGAGAAAAACAGTGCTCTAAGCCCATTACACCATTCATTTCCTTGTGTAGGATCACACTCAGAGAGGAGCCCAAGGTCACGCAGTAAGGGCAAGTCTGAGCACCACAGGCCATTCCCTGCCCCCATATCTTGTCAGAAATCCTTGGAGATTGTGTCTGACAATCTTCTATGTGGCTGAGTCTGACCCCAACTCCCATCCCCCCAGGGTCAGGGTGGAGGCAGCTCTGATAACCACCCTACTCTTCCAAGGCACTGCCTTTACTCTCCCAGAACTGATTCTCAGCACCTACACACAGACCTTACCCTGCATATTAGGGTGGCCAAAAATGCCATCCAGGCCCCAGAAAGGAGACTGCACTGCTGAGCACATCTGTTCATTGGCTCTGTTTCCTCATCTGTAAAATGGACACACTGACACAATGGCACCTGTTCTTTCTCTTCTGGCTCTTTCTCATGAGACTCCAGTGGTGCAAAGCTGGGAGGCAGAAGACCTGGCTTGGTCACTGACATGACCTGCTGAGTGGTCTGAATCCCAGTTTCCCCTTCTGAGTAACTCACGGCCTATAGTCCTTGCTGACTTTCATGGCCTGTTCTGGTCTGACATCCCAAAATTCCTAAGTAACAGGTATGAGTTTTGCACAGTTGGTGAGACCCTAATCCTCACATCCTCTCCCCAAGAGCTTAGGGGGATGGATTTACCTTCCTTGACTCAGCAAATATTCACGAGGTGCCTATTGTGTAGTATGTGTCAGCTCCTCTGCTCTGTCTTTATACCCCCTATTTAACTCAGTCTTGAGTAGACTAACCTGACTTATGGTATATATTCTTTTTTTGCGACATAGTCTCACTATGTTGCCCACGGTAGTGTACCATGATGTCATAGCTCACAGCAATCTCAAACTCTTGGGCTTAAGCAATTCACTTGCCTCAGCCTCCCAAGTAGCTGGGACTACAGGCTGGGACTATAGGCACCCGGCTTTTTTTTTTTTTTGGTTGTATTTGTCATTGTTGTTTGGCAGGCCTGGGCTGGATTCGAATCCACCAGCTCCAGTGGATGTGACTGACACCCTAGCTGTTAAGCTGCAGGCATCGAGCCACCTAACTTATGATATTTTTGAGAAGAGGTCAGAAGGACAGGTCAGCTTTCAGTTCCTCCAAGCAGCCAGTGAACGCCACCAGACACAACTGGATTCAAATCTGGGATACACTACTCATTAACTATGTACCCTGGGTGACAATCCTAATCTCTCTACCATGGTGGTTCTCAAACTGTGGGTCGCGATCCCTTTGGGGGGAAGTCGAACAACCCTTTCACAGGGCTTGCCTAAATATACCCTGCATATATCAGATATTTACATTACAATTCATAACAGTAGCAAAATTATAGCTATGAAGTAGCAACAAAAATAATTTTTTGGTTGGGGGTCACCACAACATGAGGAACTATATTAAAGGGTTGTGGCATTAATAAGGTTGAGAACCATGCTCTAGCCTTGATGTGCTGCATTCAGTGTGTGATAGTGTGGTTGAGTGTGTTGATAGACTCAATAACCAATATACAGGGCCTGACAACCAACTGGGATACTTGGTGGTGGTACAATGGGAAATGTATTTTGGTCTTTGTCTCTGGTTTCTGGCACACCCTACAACCTTGGGTATCTCTGGAGCAATGAGTGTCTTGCATGCTAATAAGATGAGTGGTGGCTGGAGGCTCCTAGATAGTTTCGGAATGGGAGTTGGACCCCAGAAAGACCAAAGCATGATTGAAGGGTTGGAACTTTCAACCCCATACACTGACCTTTGGGGAGGGGAGTGCTTTAGAGATGGAGTTCAGTCACTAATGGCTAATGATTTAATCAATCTTATCTATGTAATGGAACCTCCATTAAAAAACCCTAAATGAAGGGGTTTGGGGAGCTTCAGGGTTGCTGCTAGGAGGGTGGTGCTTATGGAGAGGGCATGGAAGCTCTGTGCACTACCCCCATACTTTGTCTTGTGTATTTCTTCCCTTCAACTGTTCCTAGTTGAAGCCATTATGATAAGCTGGTAAATGTGAGTAAAGTGTTTCACTGAATTCTGTGAGTCATTCTAACAAATTACTGAAACTGAGGAGGAAATCATGGGAATCCTGATGTATAATTGGTCAGTCAGGAGTACAAGCGGAAACCTAGGACTTGCAACTAGCATCAGAAGTGGAGGCAGTCTTGTATGACCAAGCCCTTGATTATGAGATCAGACGCCAACTCTAGGTAGACAGTGTCAGAATTAAATTGAATTGCAGGACACCCAACTGGTGTTGGAGAGTTGGAGAAGTGATGTTGGAAAAGATACCACACATGTGTCAGAAGTGTGAGTAAACACTGTTCACTGGTATGTATATATATCCAGTGGCCACTAGCATTTTTACAGACGGACAGACTCTTGGCACAAGGGTTTGTCTTGGTGAAACATCACCTCCAGGTTCACCCTCATGCCCTGCACTGCTGTGATGCTGGTTGCACACTCACTCCCTTGGCTCTTTGCAACACACCCAAGAGGCTGGGCGGTTTCTGCTCATGTTATGGGATGGACACCTGAGCCCCAGGGAGGGCAAGTGGCTTGCCCGAGGTGACCCACGGTCTCATTAGAGTCTGGTCCTTAATAAGTCAGACTCCTTAGTCTTGTATCTTAGACAAAATGTATCCCCCATGGAGTCTTTGGACCCCATTGAATGAGAAAATGAATGGCAGACCAGTTGAGGTGGGAGACTGTGCCTTGTGCCTGCTTGTAGGCAGATTCTGGTCTGGTCAGTGAAAAAGGGAGCCTTTTCCTATTGCTTGGAGAACATTAATTTCTGGACTTTGGGATCCTCAAAAAGACGGGGAGGGTTCTCATGCCATCATCTACTCTAGTGCATCATCTGATTTTCTTTCCTTCCTCCCTCCCTTCCTTCCTTTCTCTTTCTCTCTCTTTCTTTCCCTTTCTCTCTCTCTTTTAGGGTTTTCTCCTTGATTTCAAAAGCAATACACAGATATTATACAATATTAAAATTTATAGAAATTGACAAAATGAAGGTCTCCATTGTTCCACTCCTTCCCCCACAAACACCACCAACGTCATAGTTTGGTGCCTATATATCCAGACTTTTCTTCTCTGTTCATATGTGAATCTTTATTGTTAATAATATATATATTTTTTATTGTTTTAGAGACAGAGTCTCACTTTATTACTCTCCGTAGAGTGCTGTGGCATCACAGCTCACAGCAACTTCCAGCTCTTGGACTTAGGCGATTCTCTTGCCTCAGCCTCCCTAGTAGCTGGGACTACAGGCACCCACCAGAATGACTGGCTATTTTTTTGTTGCAGCTTGGCCAGGGCTAGATTTGAACCCGCCACTCTCGGTATATGGGGCCAGCGCCCTACCCACTGAGCCACAGGCACCGCCCTATTGTTAATAATTTTTACTAACAGCCAGGCATAGTGGCTCAGACCTATAATTCTAGCACACTGAGAGGCTGAGGTGGGTGGATTGCTTACACTTAGGAGTTCAAGATGAGTCTGAGCAAAAGCAAGACCCCATCTCTACTAAAAAATAGAAAAACTAGCCAGGCATTGTGTCAGGCACCTGTAGTCCCAGCTATTCAGGAGGCTGACGCAAAAGGATCTCCTGAGCCCAGGAATTTAAGGTTGCTGTGAGCTATGATGCCACAGCACTCTAGCCTGGGCAGCAGAATGAGACTCAGACTCAAAAATAATAATAATTTTAATAATTATTTTTATTAAATAATTATATATAATTATTTATGTAACATATAGTTATAAATAATATAATAAATAATAATAGTAATTTTTACTCAAATGTTATCACTCTTCACATATCACTAATAACTTTTTTTTTTAGTTATAATGGCATTTTTTACATTTTTTAAGAGACGAGAGTTAACTCTGTTGCCTAGACTGGACTGCAATGGCATGATCATAGCTCATTGCAACTTCAAGCTCCAGGACTCAAGCAATCATCCTGCCTCAGTCTTCAGAGTAGCTAGTGTCTTGCCTGTTCCTTCATGATTTACATGGGGTGATAGAAACCCCTGCTCATCTTAGTTTCACCCAAAGACAGAATGGGAATAGGTGTCTGAAGGTGCTGTAGTTACTTCAAAGGCCAGGCAGGGGTTCGTGGTTTTGTTGTCTGAGCTTTGGGCAGGCTTTGGATGGGACAAGGCCTTGGCCACAGGGAACTCAACTGGCTATTGGGAGTAAGGGGTGTTGGCAGAAGGAGACAGGGAAGGAAGATGGAGAAGGATTAAAGTGGGATGGGCCTGTTCAGGGGTCCTCAAACTACGGCCCACGGGCCACATACGGCAGTATGATTGTATTTGTTCCTGTTTTGTTTTTTTACTTCAAAATAAGATATGTGCAGTGTGCATAGGAATTTGTTCATAGTTTTTTGTTTTTTTTTTTTCAGTTTTTGGCCAGGGCTGGGTTTGAACCCACCACCTCTGGCATATGGGGCTGATGCCTTACTCCTTTGAGCCACAGGCACTGCCCCCATAGTTTTTTTTTTTTAAACTATAAACGGTCTGAGGGACAGTGAACTGGCCCCCTGTTTAAAAAGTTCGAGGGCCCCTGCCTAGTTCCCTGCATGTTTCCAAACACAGATCCCTGGGGCCTGGCCTGGCTCTTCTAGGGCCATCTGAGGAAGCCCAGAGTAACCCATGGGCTGTCCTCCTCAGTTAGTCTTCCTGTCCTTAGGACAAAGGATGGGCCCTGGATCCCAGTTGCCACCCTATTTGGTGTTCTTCCTCCAATTACTTCTTTCTTTCTTTCTTGTGCCCTCCCTACCCCAATCCCAGCTCAGCCTAACCCATGGCAAGAGCTCAGAGGGAGCAGTCTGATGTGGGGTCTGGTGCTGATGGGGAACTACCCTGGATTCAAATCTCAGCCCTGCCTTCTGCCATCTGTGAGAATCTTGGGCTAGTGACACTATAAAATGGGGACCATAGTCCCTGCCCTGCCCAGCTCACAGGGACACAAGATAAGGACCATGAAGCTACATTGGCATAGAACATGTGGGTGTAAGCCATCGTGCACATCAGTTCTCTTCAAACTATCTTAGTGAAGTTCCTTCTGCTTTTTTATTTTTCATCTGCCATGGACTTACGTGTATGCAAACCACAATAGAAAATTAATTACTAGAAAAATTAAAGTGAAGGACATATACAAATTTTAAGACCAGTATTTTATTATCATATTTGACAGACACAAAGTTACTCTATTAAATTGATGTGCTTCTAAGTACTCTCAATTTATGTGTTTATCTTGTTGCAAACCAGTGAGGGGACCCACAGCTTGGCAGTGGCCCAAGGCCACTCTCTGAGTAGCACTGGTACAGATACCTCTGGGCCCACTGGAGCCAGGCTTAGGGGCAGGGCTGGGGATGGCTCCCCAAAGGAGCCAAGGTAAAGGGAGCAAAGCAGCTATGTGGGCTGCTGGCACACTGCTGCCACCCTTGCCAGTTGAATGACTCACCCCTCTAATTTTGCAGCTCTTGCTTGTGCTCCTGCTTTTCCCTACCATAACCCTTCTCCTTTCTTGGCATGTCTAATTCCTACTTTGCCTTTTGAGGCCCACCTCAAGCACACTTTCTTTATTTTATTTTATGACAGAGTCTCACTTTGTCGCCCTCGGTAGAGTGCCGTAGCATTACAGCTCACAGCAACTTCCAACTCTTGGGCTTAGGCGATTCTCTTGCCTCAGCCTCCCGAGTAGTTGGGACTACAGGCGCCCGCCACAACACCTAGCTATTTTTGTTGCAGTTATCTCTGCTGTTTTAGCTGGCCGGGGCCGGGCTTGAACCTGCCACTCTCGGTATATGGGGCCCGTGCCCTACCCACTGAGCCACAGGCGCCGCCCTCAAGCCTGCTTTCTTATAGAGAACCTTCCCTGACCCCAGGCTGCAAGTCAGCTCTCCATCTGCTGAACTTCCACAATCCTGCACTATTTCTTCTCCTCTCTGAAGGCAGGTGGGCATGCCTCATTCTGCATGCTGAGCTGCCTGGTGGCAGGAGTCATATTATTAAAGCAAACATCTGAGCAGGCCCAACCTCTAGCTTAATAGAGGGCCTGATAACCGGTAGGCAGTTGATGTGTGTGCTGGATGGGCAGATGAGTGGATATTTGACTGGGTAATTAGATGACTAGATGGAAGGTTAGGTAGATATATACAAGGAAGGATAGATGGACAGATTGACTGGTTGGAGATGGATGGATGGGAACAGATGGAAGAAGGATTGGACAGATGGATAGATTGACAGATCAGATAGGTAGATGAACAGAGAGTTGACAGATTGCCTATTAGAGGATGGATGGATGAATAAGTAGATAACAAAATGGACAAATGGGCAGATGATGGATGGGCGGACAAATGGCTGGAGATACTCTCTTGAACTCTAGCCTGCATGCTTCCTCCTTTACCTCTCTTCTTCCTTCCCCTCCTTCATTGTCACAATCTCAGAACACAAAAATCAATGGTTCTCAGAAGGGACTAGGTAGTCTACACAGGACTTTTTCTTTTGACTTGGTATTTTCATAATTTAAAAATGTGTGAGCAATAAGATTGCCACCTATAGTATCACTAAACATAAATATTAAAGCAGAAAGCCTATAAAAGTAAAGTGTGTTTCTTTCTTACTAAGGACAGTAGGTTTTTTTGTTCTTAATATGTCGAGATCCATATTTTTTGATAGAACAATTGGATGCTTTTGATACAAGAACCTCTTCATTTGAACATATTCATAATTATCAATTATTTTCTACATGATTTATTCACCCATTTTACAGATGGAGACCCACACAAGGAAAGTGACTTCCCAACTAGTTGCCAGTTAGAGACACAACTAAGACTCCTCTTTCTCACACCTGTCCATTTTCCATTCTCTACTTTCTCAATTCACTCAAGTATCTCCCTGCTCCCGGAGCCCTCCCCTGGGTTTGATCCACCACCTCCTCTCTTCAGCATCAAGATGCCCAATACACCCCCAGCCAAGAGATATTCAGGGATGCATGCTTCTTGAATATCCAGCCTGACAATGGGAGCTGACATGCTGGTGAGAAGAGGCAGAGGTCATGTTTCTGACTTTTGGGTGTCAGGCAGTTGAAGGCACTGTCAATCTCAGGCTGTCAGACTGAGGCACACAGGGGCAAGGGGTAGGCAAGGAAGGGAACAGGGCTGGGCTCCGGACCTGCACTAGAATGGCAGTGCACACCACCAGCCATTCTGGGAGGATGTAAGTATACAGTTCAATGAATTTTCATGAAGAACATACCCTTGTGACCTGAACCCAGATAAAGAAGCAAACTACTAGCAGCATGCAGCTAGCTCCCTTCTTGATTCTTTCTAGTTAACCCAAGACCAAGTGCAACCCTGTCTCCTAACATTACTACCATGATACTACCATGAGTCTGTTTTGGACCCTTCCATAGATAAAATCTTTTAGCATATACACGTGTATGTCAGGAGTCCTTTTTTTTTTTTTTTTTTGAGACAAAGTTTCACTATGTCGCCCTCGGTAGAGTACTGTGACATCACGGCTCACAGCAACCTCAAACTCTTGGGCTTAAGCGATTCTCTTGCCTCAGCCTCCCAGGTAGCCTCCCAGGCACCATAGGTGCCTGCCACAACATCTGGTTATTTTTGTTGTTGTTGTGTTGCAATTGTCATTGTTGCTTTAGCTGACCCAGGCCAGATTCGAACCCGCCAGCCTCGGTGTATGTGGCTGACGCCCTACCCACTCAGCCAAGGGCACTGCCAGGAGTCTTTTGCTCAACATGTTATCAGTGAGATTCATCCATATGGTTGCATTCAGGTGTAGAACATTCATTTTCATTGTTGTACTAATATTCCATAGTGTGACTATACTGTAATGCATTTATCCATTCACCTGTTGATTGACATTTGGGTTATTTCAAATGTCAATTGAAGAACAATGCTGCCACAAATAGTCTTATTTTTTGGTGCATGCATGACACATTTCTGTGGAATTCCTGGGTCATAAAGTATGTGGATACTTAGCTCTAGTAGACATTGCCAAATACTTTCCCCAAGCAATTGATTAAGCTGAGTTATACTGGCAGTAGCAGTGGCTAAGGTTCTGCTCATACCACACCCTCCTGAACAATCACTAGTCCTTTTAGTTTGAGAAGATGGGTACTTGTGGAACAGGCTGGCATCAGATTGCCTGCATTTGAACCCCAGTTTTCTCTTCTTACCATGGGATCTTCAACAAAGCCTGTTTTCTTCCTTCCTTCTTTCCTTCCTTCCTTCCTTCCTTCCTTTTTTTTTTTTTTTTGAGACAGAGTAGAGTGCTGTAGTGTCATAGCTCACAGCAACCTCAAACTCTCAGGCTCAAGCAATTCTCTTGCCTCAGCCTCCTTGCTAGCTGGGACCACAGGCACCTGCCACAACACCCAACTAGTTTTTGGGGGTTTTTTTTTCTTCTATTTTTTAGAATAGATAGGGTCACGGTCTTGCTCAGTCTGGTTTCGAACTCTTGAGCTTAAGCAATCCACCCACCTTGGTCTCCACACCCGGCCCAAAGCTTGTTTTCTTTTCTACAAAATGGTTTTAAAATCATGAGGCTGTTGGCTTGGCACCTGTGGCTCAAGCGGCTAAGGTGCCAGCCACATACACCTGAGCTGGTGGGTTCAAATCCAGCCCGGGTCCACCAAACAATGATGGCTGCAACCAAAAAATAGCCAGGCATTGTGGCAGGCGCCTGTAGTCACAGCTACTTGGGAGGCAGGGGCAGGAGAATTGCTTGAGCCTAGGAGTTGGAGGTAGCTGTGAGCTGTGATACCACAGCACTCTACCCAGGGTGACAGCTTGAGGCTCTGTCTCAAAAAAAAAAAAATAAATAAATAAATCATGACGCTGTTGTAGACAGTCCATGAACCTGGTAGGTGGTGAGTGCTCCATAAATATTAACTATTTAACGCTTACTCTTACTAAAATCCTCTGGATCACTTCACTTCTCAGAGCCTCAGTGTCCCCTTCTTAAAATGGTGATGAAAACACTAACATAACTACATAGTTAGAATAAAATATAAATGTGCTATTTTTTAATTGGATATAATGAACCTAGAAAATTTACCCTTTTCAGTGGTGCTCAGTATATTCAGAGTTGTGCAACCATCACCACATCTAATTCCAAAACATTTTTATCACTCCATAGCCATTATCAGTCACTCCCCATTTCCCCATCACCAACTTCTGGCAATTACTAATCATCTATCTCTATGGATACATATTTTTTTTTCTTTTTTTTTTTTAGAGACAGAGTTTCACTTTGTTGGCCTCAGTAGAGTGCTGTGGCATCACAGGTCACAGCAACCTCCAGCTCTTGGACTTAGGCGATTCTCTTGCCTCAGCCTCCCGAGTAGCTGAGACTACAGGCACCCACCACAATGCCCAGCTATTTTTTTGTTGGTGTTGTTGCAGTTTGGCTGGGGCCGGGTTTGAACCTGCTACCCTCATCATATGGGACCGGCACCCTACTAGCTGAGCCACAGGTGCTGTCCTTCTCTATGGATATTAAAAATGCCAAATATTTCCTTCTCTATATCCTTTTAACTTTTGTAAAAGTAAAAATTAAATACCTAGCACTGGGCCAGGCATATGATATGTACTTAATACATTTTTTCTATGTGTCTAGATCAGGGGTCCTCAAACTGCAGCCCACAGGCTACATGAGATGGTGTGATTGTATTTGTTCCTGTTTTGTTTTTTTACTTCAAAATAAGATATGTGCAGTGTGCATAGGAATTTGTTCATAATTTTTTTTTAAACTATAGTCCGGCCCTCCAACGGCCTGAGGGACAGTGAACTGGCCCCCTGTTTAAAAAGTTTGAGGATGCCTGGTCTAGATGGATGGGTAGGATGGACAGAAGGATGGAGAGTGTACCTAGTAAATAGATGTCCTATAAAGTTATTCATTCAGCAAGTACTTATTTGCACTTTTGCACTTGAGAAAGAAATGGGCTACAGAGAAAAATAAGATATAATTATTGCTTTCAGGAAATTTACCATCTAGTGGGAAAGAAAGGCATGTGTACCACTTACTGTAAACACTAAGCAGAATGAAATTAGAGTTCATATTAGAACAAGGGTTGTGGAAGCTCAGAGATATTAACCTGTAGAACTTGGAGAAAGTGTTGGAGGTAGCACGTAAAGATGGGTGAGCTGGGCACCTGTAGTTCCAGCTACTGGGGAGGCTAAGGCAGCAGGATTACTTGAGTTGGAGGTAGCAGGGAGCTATGATCATGCCACCCACTGCCTTCCAGCCTGGGCAACAGAACAAGACCCTGTCTCAAAAAAACAAAACAAAACAAAACAAAAACAAACAAACAAACAAAAAAAGAGTGAATCCTAAAAACCAGAACTTGGAGGCAGGGAGGGAGGGTATGGTGTCAGATTGGATCCCTGGAGACAGCTAGGTCTTCACACCCAAGTCAGGACCTTGTCCTACACCTCCATGGACTGTGAACAGACTTGATTATAGAGAGGCTATAAACCTGGGTTGTAGGTAATAGAGGCCAAATGAGAAAAGCAGGGGAGAAGGAAAGGCAGGCCAACTTGTAACAAGGCTATGTTGTCTTCTAAGCAAGGGCACCCTGAACTGCTTGTGTCATGCCATCACAGGAGAGATCAGAATTTGTGGGCATCCTCACATTTGTTGTACTCTGTAGTGTTGTATTGAATTGAGGAGCAGGGCTTGTCTTTTCAGTGCTTATACCTCCAAAGGTGTTGTTAGGCCCTGAGTGGAAAGGCAGATGCCTACTGAGGGGCAAATGATGGCGTGGGCTGAGGGAGAGAATTCACTCATAATCCTCCCACCCTAATCAGACCTAGTTCTTGGGGAAAGTCTCTGGAACTGAAGGAGAGAACCATGAGATTTTCTCCTGGAGACAGGTGACTGAGGGGAGAGCAAGGTAGGGTGATCTGGGAATGCTGACAGCAGAGACTTGCATCCAAGGCAGCAGGACCCTAAGAGATCACTGAATTCAGTCTCCCCATTTTGCAGATGGAGAGACAGATCCCCAGTAAGACATTACCCAGGGTTATTTATGGAATTAGTAGCAGAGGAGGGATCATTTCAGGGGGGAAGGAGCTCCTGCTTCCTACCCCATCTCCCACAACAGCCCAGTGGCATTATGCTCCTTTCTCTAAGCATTCCCCAGGTCTGTGGGTGCCCACTGTAGGGATTCAGAGACTCTAGGGGACAGTCTTGCCTCAGGGGCCCACAGAGAGGTAGGGAAAGAGGCCAGTAAGGCACATAGGGGTAAATATCACCCTGTCAGTCTGTGCCCAGGATCCCAAAAAGGCTCTTGAGATGGCTCTCTGAAGTGGGGCAGAGCCCCTCCAGAGGAGGTAGACTGGGGTGGGCATTGGAACTCCCACCTCCACCTGAGCAATCTGGCAGAGATGGGCAGGGAGGATGCACTTCCTGCAGATGATATCAGGGAGGACTGGAGAATCTCCAAGAATGTGAGGTGACTGGTAGGGAGGTGGGTGAAAGGGCCAGCCTATGAGCCACCTCCAGTAATCACTTCATTCCCTCACCAGTTGCTGAAACCCTCAGGCACTATTAATTGTGATCCTGAAGACTGTGTGACCCTACCAGGGCTAGAAGAGAGTGTTATGTGTGAACCTTTACCAAGGCTTCAACACACAGGTGACCACCTCCCCTTTCCCTCATGTGACCACATGTAGGACACACGGCTGGAAGCCAAGGGGGGTTAATATTTGCCTTCAGCCCTTCCCTGTCCCCTCCCACCTTCCACCCACTAGGGACAGCCCTGGAGGGAAGTCTGGAAATCTTCTAGCTCAGGCTTTGTTGCTGCCCCTCTGAGATATGTTTTTTGCTCCTATGTGCCTCCCTCCATTCCCCCTCAGAATCCCACCTTTACGGATTGTTAAGGGCTCCAATGAGGTGACAGACATGAATGCCTCAGCCTGGTTTCTGTCCTCAGGGTGAGAAATTGGCCTTCAGAAGCAGGAATAAAAGCTGGACCTCAGGATCAGTGAGAGTAGGGGCCCAGAGCTCCTAGACAGACGCTGGCCTGGGGGGTGGTCCAGAGGAGGGTCGGGGAGGCTCCACCTTGCCAGACACCCATTAGCACTGGTAAGAGTCCCACTGGCCTCACAAGATTCACACTCATGTAGCCCTTGAGCCTCTCTGTGCAGATATAGTGATGATCATAGTGTAACTAGAGGTGCCGACAATGTCCTGGGACCATGCCCTTTAGGAGCATTGCCTCACCTTCACCACATAAGGCCCCCAAAGAGAGGTAGGGGCTTCCAGTTGCGTGGAGGACTGAGAAGGGCTGAGATTAGGGAGTGTAGGGGCGTACTAGTTAGGTGAGGTGAGAGGATGATCTCAGGCATTATATAAGGGCACCCATGAAAACATGAATCCCAAGCACTGAGGTACTCTTAGGCTCAGGTGCGATCGTCCTCCTTCCTGAGAACCCCTTTGGGCGAAATAGGCGCAGCTCCTTTCACCTAGCCCCGCCTCTCAGCGCCTAGGCCACGCCCACTCGAACGACCTACCGTGAGTGACTGGGCGTGGCTATGTTAATAACCACATGCGCGGTTCTGGCCTGGCGGCGGAGCCCAGGCAAGGGAAGGCAGCGATAGCCATGGCTGGGGCCCTGGCTGGCCTGACCACCGGCTTACAGGTCCCGCGGATCGCCCCGAGTCCGGACTCGGACTCAGATTCCGACACAGACTCGGAGGACCCGAATCTCCGGCGCAGCGCAGGCGGGCTGCTCCGCTCGCAGGTCATCCACAGCGGTCACTTTATGGTGTCCTCGCCTCACAGCGACTCGCTCACCCGTCGGCGCGACCAGGAGGGCCCAGGGGGTCTCGCCGACTTCGGGCCACGCAGCATCGACCCCACACTCACTCGCCTCTTCGAGTGCTTGAGCCTGGCCTACAGGTGAGGGCGGCTCTGGGGCCCGACGGCCTCGGCTCTCGTTGGGACTGTGCGCTGGGGCTCCAAACCTCCCCTCTCACCCCGAGCCTGGACACCTTCCCCCAGCCCCGAGTGTTCTTTGACCTCGGCCGAGCCCACTGGCTTCCGACAGACCTGCGAACCTTCTGTTTCCTATTCCTCACCACCATTAATTCATCCCCAGGCAGACCGCCTTCCCTCCACCCCGACCTCCCTAGGTCCACATTGGGCCCCTAGCTGTGATCCTGGCTGCTCTGTACTTCCCCACCCCGAAATGCCAGACGTACCTTGCGTTGCCGGGACTCTAGACTATTCCCACCCCTCCGCACTCTCCACTGACCCCGGGACTGCTCCACCTGACCACCTAGGCTCTCTCCTATAGCAGCCCCGGCCCAGACCCAGTCTATTCCTGCACCCTGCGCCTTTGGCTGTCCATTCTCCTCCCAAGTGCCGGGACACGAATAGGTCAAGGGTGGCGGAAGGATGGTGCCTCAGGCTGGCTCTAAGAGGCGCAGCTCGACTGGGTTCCGGGCCACGACCCGGCAGTGGGTGTTACAGGCCGCGTGGGACGGGTGCGCAGGAGGCCTGGGCTCACCTGCCGGGGTCGCCTATGCTAGGCTGAGTGCTCAAAGCAAATTGAGACCCCTGCTTAACACGTCGTGCTCCTGGCTTCCGCTCCCCGCCCGCGTTTCCAAGGAGGGCGCGAACCTGAGTCCTGGCCCAGCGCCCTGGAGCAAAGTTCCCCGGAGCGCACCAGGATAAATTATCAACCGAAAACTGTAGGGGAGAAAGGGAGATCCGCCGGCCTTGATCTTTTCTCTGAGTAAATATCCCTCTCCTTCCACAGCCGTCTCCTCCCCTTCTGAGAACCGCTTGATAGAGACCGCCACCTGTAGCCTAAAGGGGAGCGGGAGCTGGGGTGGAGATCGCTAGGGAGTGTTGTTACCCCCAACCGCGGCCGCTAAGCTGCGACCCCATTGGCTGGAGACAGAGTAACCTTGGCCCACATGCTCTGGCCCCGGGCCCAGGTCATGTTGCAACCTGATCGTCCAGGGCTCCGGACCCATGTGGAAAGTTCAAATTCCCGTCTCTTCTGTCCCTCTCCGCCCCCGCCACATCACGAGACTGCTTGGGACAGGGCATCTAAGGTCCCGGTACGCAGGATGCAGGCACCCTTCCTCCTTAGGGCCTTCCACCCTCTCCCAGTGTTGGCTTCCTGCTATATGTTACACACCATTTTGCTTGGGCTGGCTCACTTCCACCCCAGACCAAGGATAACCAAAAAGGGAGGTTCTGGGGAGGGGGCAATGTAAGGGGCAGAAAACACCCAAGAGCTGCTCCCCTAAGAGGCTGACTGATGTAACCCCAGTTAGGGACAGCTGGGGTGGAGAGGGCTGTGTTTTCTTCCCAAACACCCAGAATATGAAATCTCTGGCCTGCCCTGGGTATCAGCCTAAGCACCAGGGCTGAGGGTGTGGGAGGGGGCCACCATACCAGAGCAGCTTTTGCATGTCCCCATTTGGTAGAGGAAAACACACAAGTCTCAGACTGGGACAGTGTTTTAGCCTTCAAAGGCTCCCAATTATAGGGATTCCTGGAAGGGAGAGGATTTTGGAACTGAATGTCCCAGGGGAGTGACTAGATAGGAAAGGGACAGCATGTAAAGGGTCCAGAAGGCAGTGGGAGAACATGGCTGGCTTTTACCCTCCAGGGCAGTGTGGGCAGAGGGGGGACTTTCCTAGGAGGACATGTTCTGTGGTTCTGTGGGTGGAAGCCCCAGGGGGGCAGGTTCTGGAGGCTTGAAGAAAGCACTTGTTCCTTGTTCACTGGTTCATGGCTAGAGCTGGCTAGAAAGAGTGGCCTCAGGGATGTGGGAAAGCAAATATTACCCTGTTAGGGGTGCTCTAAAGGTAATTCCTGCAAGGTGGGGGTGGGGAGTTGAATTAGGAGTTCTAAGATTTTCCCCACCCCATCCCCAAGAGTTTCAGATTTTTCTGTTCATGGTAAGAAGTTCTTGAACCCTGACCTGAGGCTTTTTGCCCCTCTAGGCTGGGCCCCTCTCCTCACAGCCCTAAATTCTTTCCTGCTGGGCTTGGATATTGTCACCTTCTCATCTCCCCCAGACCTCCCTGAGCCATAATATCATAACTTCAAGGGAGGAGGAGAGGGAAGGCAGGCAGGTTGGGAGTTGGACACCAGGTCGACAGAATAGGCTGGGAGGTTGCTGGGATACAGGCAGGGGCAACAAACTCAGAAGTCTCCCACTCCCCCACCCAAAAGAAGCTGGCCCAGGAGGTATCAGAATCTCCCCTACCCCCACCTCATGTCTCCCTACTAGACAGATGGTGTTTATCTAACTCCAGGAGGGAAGGGACCAGCCAGTGGGCCAGAGCACTGGGCTGTGTACCCTGTTTGGGTAATGAGGCCTGTTGTCCCCTGGGTAGCAGTCCCTTAACCCCACCCCAAAGCAAACACAGGAACTTGGAGACCAGAGAGGAGAAGGGGTCCAATGACCAATGCCCAAAGGGCTGCACAGAGAGGGGCTGAGGAGTCAGACTGCCACCCACTCACCTCTCACTCCTGGGATAAGGGAAAGACCCCTGAAACAAGCAGGCCTGGCTTTCGGAAAGACTAAGTCTTGGGGCCTCAGTCTTCCCATCTGAGCAAGGGGTAGGGAGGGTGGGCCAGAGAGGACTTGTAACAACCCTGGTTGTAGATGATGAGGAGGGAGAGGAGATACCAGCAGGGGTCTAAGCCCTGAATGTCTATGACCTCTCCTGAGTAAGCTTCCCAGAAGCAACTGACTTGTCCTATGCCTAGTAGCACCCTCCACCCTGTGAATGTGATAGATCACTAGGGTTGGGGTAGGGTGCTGGCTCCCCACTCCCTCCCACTCCCCATGTTAGCTGTCTTTTGGGGGGGGCTCTGAGGGTTCATTGTCTTCCATGTATCCCTGCGAAGGGCATATTTTCCAACTCCGTCCAGATCACCATCCTGGGATTCTGGATGGGGCAGACCTCAAAAGGGCTCTGACACCACCACCTGTCAAGAGGCTCCCTCTCCATCCA
The DNA here is from genome assembly GCA_963574355.1 of Loris lydekkerianus. Lineage (NCBI taxonomy): Eukaryota > Metazoa > Chordata > Mammalia > Primates > Lorisidae > Loris > Loris lydekkerianus. Next base: position 66,127 of record CAUYPK010128100.1, read on the forward strand.
AGCAAACATACCCATCCCTGTGCCTCTCCTGAGCCTGAAGGGATCTGGGTGAGTCCCTGCCTTGTGACCCTGGGCAGGACTCTTTCTCTTCCTGACCCTCAAGAAGGTCATTTCTTACTCTCTTTTAGTAAGAAATAGCTCTAAGAACTCTCCCCAACCAGCCCACAGGACATGCCTGTGAGGCTGCTGGATGCTGCTGTTCACAGGATGGAGCTGATAAACAGGTTCCAGCCTCCTTCAGCTTTAGTAGTAGATTAACAAGCAGGTCTCTCCAGAGAACACAGGGCCCCGGGTGGGGTCTGGAAGGGTATTTTAAAGATTTGACTCTCTGGGTAGGAATTTTAGGCAGGTTAGATTAAGGGGCCAGATTTGAGGGGTCCCTCAAATACCAACCATAGTGGAACACCTAGTGCATGAGAAGAATGTAGAATCCTCCTCCCCCCACCTTCCACTTAATCTACCCCTATCCTAATCCAGCCCTCTCCCCCTGACAGTGGCAAGCTGGTCTCACCCAAGTGGAAGAATTTCAAAGGCCTCAAGCTGCTCTGCCGAGACAAGATCCGCCTCAACAACGCCATCTGGAGGGCCTGGTATATCCAGTGTGAGTGGGCACCACAGGCTTCCCCAGCCAGGAGGTGCCTCCCCCCAGCCAGAGGGCTCTGCAAAGGGGCTGCCCAGAAAAACCCTCGGGACCCTTAGGGTCAGCACCAGCAGAGTGCTTCTAGTCTTTTGGGAGATCAGACCCCCCCCCCAATACCAGATTCTGATCCCCAGAGGGTTTGGGGAATGTGTCCCAAGGGTGCTTCTCCTGTGACCATAGCAGAGTATTTCCACTGGGCAAAGCAGAGGCTACCTTCAGAAGCACTAAGGTAGACTGAGATTTAGGGGACAGTTTAAAGCCCATTCTGCATCCATTTGTGTAGCCAGATGCTTCAAATAACAGAATAAACAGGGGCATTAGACACCATCAGGGCCAGGTGCATCCCTTGGTAACTGGAGAAACTGAGGATCCTACATGAGTCTCCACCAGCCTTTCATTCAACACCCAGCAGATGCCCACTGTGGCCAGAGAAGCTGTGTAGTATGGTGGAAGAGACTCTAGCCTTAGGGTTACCCAGAGCTAGTTTCCTACCCTATCGCTGCCCCTTCCTGGCTAAGTGACTTCAGCCTAGTTGCCTAAGCTCTCTGAACTTGTAACCTTATCTATAAAATAAGCCAATAGCCTGACACAGTGGCTCATGCCTGTAATCCTAGCACTCTGGGAGGCCAAAGCAGGCAGATCGATTGAGCTCATGATTTCAAGACCAGCCTGAGCAAGAGTGAGACTCTGTCTCTAAAAATAGCCAGCTGTTGTGGCAGGCACCTGTAGTCCCAGCTACTCGGGAGGCTAAGGCTAGGGGATCCCTCAAGCCCAGGAGTTTGAGGTTACTGTGAGCTATGATGCATGGCACTCTACCAACAAAATAAGATTCTGTCTCAGGAAAAAAAAAAAAAAAAAGCCAATAGTCCTACTTTTCATGTTTAGTAGGGGGAAAACAGGTATGAAAGGGCCTGGCATTAAACTGGTGTTCAATAAATGATGTACCCTTAAGGAGGTCACAGTCATTCAGAGATACCCCTATGTCCTGGCCCCTACCTGCTGTGGCAGGGCAGTAGAAACTGAGAGGACTTGGACTAGTCAGCCCTTTGTTGAGACCTTGTACAGCCCAGTGAGGTCCTGCTATAGGATCAAAGACTCACCTGGGCTGGGCATAGTGGCTCATGCCCATAGTCCTAGCACTTTGGGGGGCCAAAGAGGGAGGATTGCTTGAGGCCAGGAGTTTGAAACCAGTCTAAGCAACACAGCAAGACTCCATCTCTACCAAAAAAAAAAAATTTGTCGGGAGTAGTGGTACCTACATCTAGTGCCAGCTACTTGAGAGGCTTGGGCAGGAGAACTATTTGAGTCCAGGAGTTGATGGCTTCAGTGAACTATGATCAGACCACTGTACTGGGTGACAGAGTGAAACCCTGTCTCAAAAGTTTAATTTCTTTTTTGAGACAGAGTCTCACTCAACCCTGGGGTTGAGTGCCTTGGCCTCATCATAGCTCACAGCAACCTCAAACTCTTAAGTATAAGTGATCCTCGTGCCTCAGCCTCCCGAGTAGATGAGACTACAGGTGCCCACCACAGCGCCTGCCTAGTTTTTATATTTTTAGTAGAGATGGGGTCTCATTCTTGCTTAGGCTGCTCTGGAATTCCTGAGCTCAAGGGATTGGCCTGCCTCATCCTCCCAGAGTGCTAGGATTACAGGCATGAGCCACCACGTGAGGCCTCACCTGTCTCAAAACTTTAAAACAAAAAGGCTATGCTGAGCTGGGAGCACACCCTAGGAGGGACCACATGCAGTAGTCTCTGTGCGGGCCACACTGGATTCCATCCAAGTAAAGACAGGGAGTGTTTTCTGGTTTCCATTCGTCTACATGACAGACACTTTAATAAATCATCTTATTTAAGGCTGTAGCTACCCTGGGAGATAGACATTATTATCCCCCAAAAATATGAGGTTCAGAAGATGAGTGACTTGTTTGTTTCACAGAGCATAAAAAAGAGCAGAGCTAGGGTGACTGGAAGACTGGGGCTGTCCAACTCTGCTCCTTTTCTGCTCCCACTGGCTTCCAGTCCTTTCTTGAGAACAGGCAGGTCATTCAACAGGGCAGTGGCTGAGGTTTTCAGGGAAGTGGAAGGTACATGCTTTTTGGATGCCCTCTCTGGGTCTCTGCTGTTTATTTTCTTTCTTTCTTTTTTTCTGACAAAAATGCCATTCAGAATCTGCCATTTCTGAGAACTTGCGGTACAGGCCCTAGCCCAAAACCAGGAAGCTGGTAAGCCAGGGGTAATCAGTCTCCCCTACCCCAAGATTTCCCACTTTCACTTTCTTCCCAAAGCTGGATGGGACACAAATCCTTCACTCTGCAAAAGGAATTTCTGATAATGGTGGAGGCTTGATGCTCTTCTCTCAGACATACTGGTCTCCAGCTATTGTACGAATTGCTCAGAGGACACCAGGTTCTGAATCAGACAGCTGGGTTTGAGTCAAAGCCCTAGCATACCCCAGTGGTGTGGCCTTGGGGGAAGTAAGTCTTCAGCCTCCCAGAGCCAAAGCTTGCTCAGCTGTAAAATGGGAACAATGATAAGTCTTCTTTCTGAGGTTCACTGTGAGCTTTCAGTGGGATCAACTATATGTTAGCACAGAGCCTGGTGCACAGAAGGGCCCCCTGAAGGTGAACGGCTGGGTGGATTATTAGTGTGATAGTAGCAGCAGCGCATGGCTGGTATATAACAAATGTCAGGTCCTCCCCTTCCTACACATCAAAGGTTTAAAGGTAGGCTGCAGCAGAGGGAAGGACTGCAGGCTCATCTCCTTCACATGGTGTCTCACCTTTGGCTCAGCCAGGAGGGCCCTGCCATCTCTCTCCAGGCTTCTGGCCTCCCAGATCCTTCCTGACCCACTTCTCACTGTCCCATACTCCAAAATCCTCTTGGTTTCCTCCAAGCTTCCAGGGTACTTTGCACCTCTCATGGGCAAGAAGGACTTTCCACTTTGCATTATCTCTGTTGTTTGTTTGCCTTCCTAATCTCTCCCCTGAAGCTGTGAGCACCCCGATTTATCCATGTATTCCCTGTCCAAAAGGTTGTATGGCTGAGCTGAATGAACAGACAAACTTATCAGTGTTAAATAAAGCCTGGCCCAGGAGGCCACATTGTCATAGTCTTCTTGTCCAGGGCACTGGGCCACTCATCACTGGCTCTTTGGAGGCCCTAAACAAACTTACTCTTTCCTAGTGCCCATTTCCTTACCTGGGAAGCCAGGGGAAGATACTCTTTGAGACCCTTCTTGCTTCCTTAGGCCCCTGGGAGTCTACAAACCTATGGGCCTGTCTCTTTGTTTTCTTTTCTTTTTTTGAAACAGAGTCTTACTATGTCACCCTCAGTAGAGTGCTGTGGCATCACAGCTCATAGCAACCTCAAACTCTTGGGCTTAAACAATTCTCTTGCCTCAGCCTCCCAAGTATCTGGGACTACAGGTGCCTGCCACAACGCCTGGCTATTTTTTTGTAGTAGTTATCATTATTGTTTTGGCAGGCCCCGGCTGGGTTCGAACCCACCAGCTCTGGTGTATGTGGCCAGTGCCCTAACCACTGAGACTCGGGGTGCCAAGCCACCAAGCCTGGTTTTGTTTTCTGTCTAAGCCAGGCTCATCAACAGGACAAAACCCCTCCTGTCTGTATTGGAGAATGTTCTTTAGTACAGAACTTTTTTTTTTGGCCCGGGCTGGGTTTGAACCTGCCACCTCTGGCATATGAGGCCGGCACCCTACTCCTTTGAGCCACAGGTGCTGCCCAGGACAGAACTTTTTAAGTGAGGCTGAAAGTCCCAATAAATTTCATGTCCAGGTGGTCCCCACTCCTCTGTATCCTCATTTGTCCCAGAGGAAGTTGGCTTGTAGGTCAGTAATTGTCCTCTTTCTCAGGGCAGCCAAGAAGAATCTTGCCTCTTCCAGAGGTCTGCTGTGTGCCAAGATCTGTGCCAAGGCAGCTCCTGTGTCACATCCCGCAGGAGGCAAGCATGCAGAGAGATGGCAAGAGATAGTGGATGGCGAGAGACAGAGCAGTGGGATTTGGGCAGTGGGAAGGCTTCCTAGAGGTGGGCCTGTCCCAAAAGATGAGGAGAGGAGGGAAAGGCAAGGGATTCCCAGGAGAAAAAGACCAGTGCCTGGCTTCAAGGTGGGCCACATGGAGGCAGGAGAAGCAAATAGTGGCTAAGTCATAGAGAGACCTGGAAACCAAGCTAAGAAGTGACTTTATCCTGAAGGTTGTAGGGATCCATGGAGGGTTTCAGGCTTGAACTGCACTTTAGGAAGAATTGCCCTGGCTACAGCAGGAAGATAGACTAAAGAGCATGAGTCAGGGAGGTCCATGTGAGAAATGGCACCAGACTAGGGGGTGGCACAATGAGAGAGAAGATGGAGGAGAGGGGATGGTGGAAGAAACATCACAGATCCCATAGAAGTGAGACCAAGAATGTGATAATTAGATCAGGAAAGCTGTGAGTCAGTGGGATTTTTGTGGCAAATTTTGGGACATCCTAGTGGAAGGTTCCCAGCCAGCTGGTTACAGGCTGGAGTTGGAAGGAGGCCAGGTGAGTGACGCTGGGGTGAACATTGCAAAGGAGTCAATGAAAAGCAGTCAGGGAGGGAGGAGAGCAGGGAACGTTCCTGAGACTTGGGGAGGAGGCTGAAGAGGATGGGATGGGGCCTTGAGTTCGGGGTGGAGGCACAAGGGAGCAGACACTAAGTTTCAGAGGGTGAAAATGAGATGGTTATGTGGCAGTGGAAGTGGCAAATGACCACTTGTCCAGAATCTGGGGGGGAAACGAAAGGGGTGCCAAGGGGCAAAAGGTTAGCTTGTTGGGGTAGCTAACCCAACAAGAGGAGGCAAAGGCTTGGAAGATAAGGAAGAGCCTGGAATGTGTTTATGGGACAAAAGGGAGGGGCCTGGGGAGAGGCCAGGATTGCAGACTGGGAGGGGAGTGGAGAGGGTGGGAGAGGGGCTCAGGCAGGTCGTCAGAAGCAGCCCTGGAGTAGTTCTTTGAGATGGAGGGATACCCACCAGTTCCCTTCCAGCCCTCCATTAAGTCCCAGCCAACAGCACCTGGCTTGCCATTGTGACCAGGATCTCCTTGGAGCCCTTCACTGCCTGTGGCCTGTGGCCTGTGGCCTGACAACCATTCAGCAAGCACTGCCTGCCCACCTCCTAGCCCCTGGAGGGAGGCAGAGGAGGAGGAGTCAGAGGTTCTTTCATAGTTTCACTAGGCTAAGGAAGATCTGGGAGGGCTGGAGCAGGTAGAAAGGCTTCCTGGCAGAGGCAGCACCAGCGCTTAACCTTAGCAGCAAAGGCCAGGCATGTTTTCATAGAGTATCACCTGAGTACCCCTGACCTGGCCCCCATTTCATAGATGTGGAGCGGAGGAAGAGCCCCGTGTGTGGCTTCGTGACGCCGCTACAGGGGCCGGAGGCTGACGCTCACCGGAAACCAGAGGTAGCTGCAGGCCCCACCGTCCGCCCCGCCAAGCCCAGCCCGGCCCATCCCTCCAGTTTGCACCCCCGCCCCCGCTCTGGGCTGCTGGGGGCGGGGGGAGCGGAAGGGGGGTGGCCCCGACGGGGTTGGATAAGGGTGGGTGCAAGGGGGGTGCCAGTGCCTTTCTCACTGAGCGTCCTCCCTCGACCCTCTCCAGGCCGTGGTCCTGGAGGGCAACTACTGGAAGCGGCGCATCGAGGTGGTGATGCGCGAGTACCACAAGTGGCGTATCTACTACAAGAAGCGGGTCCGTGGAGTCCCAGGGGAGGCCCCAGCCACGCTGTCTCCTGGCAGATCCCCGGAAGGGACCCCCACCAGTACCCCTTGGGCCCTCCACTAAGTCCCAGCCAACAGCGCCACCGTGTGGCCTCAGGATCTCCTAGCCGCCTCCTTACGGGGAGTGGGGGGTGCCTCCTGAATAGGAATAGGGGATCCCATTGCTGGGGGAGCTTGTGAATACGGGAGGAGGTTTTGGCAGGGAATTATGGAGGCGGAGGCAAGGGGTCCCACGTCCAACTCTGTGTGTCCCTGCAGCTCCGTAAGTCCAGCAGGGAAGGAGATCTCCTGGCTCCTAAGCAGGTGGGTGATCCGTATGTCCAGCAGGGAAAAATTTTCCTAGTTCCTAAATATGTGGGATGCAGAGAACTGACAGCTCCCACCTCAGTTGGCAGGATAGTGTCTGGGAGTGAAGGGGGAATGTTTGGGGAGTGGGAAAGACTGTCATCCTCTGCTTGATGAGTTGAGCCTGTCTCTCCTCCTGAGGCTGCAGTACTAAGAAGACCCCAGGCCACTGAGCAAGGAGTGGGAGGGTGGAGGAGCAAAGGAACCTGAGAACTAGGGTCTCAGACAGGAAGCCCCTGTCTTTTCAGCAAGCTCTCCTGGGGGGAGTTGCTAGAGGCCAATGGTGTGACCCCGGCCTGCCAGGCAACAAACTTGGTCCACAACGGAAAGGTGAGAAGGGATGTACAGAGAGGCCTCCTGGCCAGCTCTTCATTTTATCCCCAGCCAGGGGTGATGGAGGCCAGTAGCAGTGGGAGCCTTCCAGGGGCTTCTGACCACTCTGTCCCCCTAGGCGGACGGCAGGTGGCCACCGCCAGAAAGATGGTGCGAGCAGCTCTTCTCCAGTGTGGTACCTGTGCTGCTGGGGGGCCCAGAGGAGGAGCCTGGTGGGCGGCAGCTCCTGGACCTCGAGTGCTTTCTGTCAGACATCTCCGACACACTCTTCACCATGACTCAGTCCAGCCCCTCACCTCTGCAGCTGCCCCCTGAGGATGGTGAGGGCCTATATCCAGGAAGGGGCAGGAAAGAGGGGCTCAGTCCTGTGAGATCCAAGCTACCAAGGGAAGAATGGCTGGGACCAAGAGGTGGGGACCTCCCACTCCACCCTGCCCACTGCTCTTGACATCACCACTGCCCCCTTCAGCCTACGTCAACAATGCTGACATGATCCAGCCAGACCTGACACCATTGCAGCCCAGCCTGGACGACTGCATGGATATCTCAGGTGGGGCAGGCCCCTTCCCCAGGGGGAGTGGATGGGGCAGGGTCAGTGTGGGAGAACCTTGGGATGGCTGTGAGAACACAGGCCCCATCCCAGGCCACTCCAGGAAGGAGGATGGTCTGGGTAGTTTCTGAGGGATCTTCCTAGCCTCCCTTTGCCCAGCGCTCGGGTGTAGCTATTATAAACTCAGATGAGGGCAGGGGACCAGGTGCTTTGAAGCTGCACACTAAAGAGGCCCCCAGGAAAAACAGTAGATGCTAAGACTCTGGGGAAAGAAGGGGACTTTGATGTGGTTAGTTCTATTTATTACTACACGATGCATTAAAAACTATTAAAGAACACTTCAAACTTGTAAACCAAAAGAGTGGTTCAGTGAGCCCTCTTGTAATCATTACTGAGGTCGCTAACTTACTACTCTTGGCCTATCTTGTTTCATCTAGACCGCACCTCTTCTCTCCCATGTTATCATTTTTATTTATTTATTGGAGACAGTCTCATTTTGTCGCCCTCGGTAGAGTGCCGTGGTGTCACAGCTCACAGCAACCTCCAGCTCTTCGGCTGAAGCCATTCTCTTGCCTCAGCCTCCCAAGTAGCTGGGACTACAGGTGCCCACCACAGCACCCGGCTATTTTTTGTTGCAGTTTGGCCGGCCAGGTTGGAATCTGCCACCCTCCATATATGGGGTCAGCGCCCTACTCACTGAGCCACAGGCACCGCTCTCTCCCATGTTATTTTAAAGGCAATACCAAGTATTATGTCTTATAAAGCTTTTTTTTTTTTTTTGCAGTTTTGCCCAGGGCTGGGTTTGAACCCACAACCTCACAACCTCTGGCATATGGGGCCGGTGTCCTACTCCTTTGAGCCACAGGCGCCACCCAGCTTGCTTTTTTTTTTTTTTTTTGAGACAGAGTCTCACTATGTCGCCCTTTGTAGAATACTGTGGCACCACATCTCACAGCAACCTCAAACTCTTGGGCTTAAGCGATTCTCTTGCCTCAGCCTCCCAAGTAGCTGGGAATACAGGCGCCCACCGCAATCCCCAGCTATTTTTTGTTGCAGCTATCATTGTTGTTTAGTTGGCCCCAGTCCCCCAGTCAAATCCACCAGCCTGGGTATATGTGGCTGGCACCCTACTCACTGAGCTATGGGCACTGCCGCCAGCATTTTTTTTTAGTAGCAAATTTCCCTGGCTCCCTCTGCTGACCCTAGGGCCAAGCTACTGATTTTTATTTATTATTTATTTTTTTTGTAGTTTCTGGCCAGGGTGGATTTGAACCTGCCACCTCTGGCATATGGGACTGGCGCCCTACCCCTTTGAGCCACAGGTGCCGCCCAAGCTACTGATTTTTACTGTCTTTCCAGAGGTAGTTGTGTCAGTAAAAGCACAGATGGACAAAAGTCTGTTTTCACAACAGACTTTTCCCCACATTGTCGTTTTGGCTGGAGATTTTGCAGTTGCTCCCATAATCATACATTTAGGGGCCTCAGGTAGACAGCAGGCCTCAGCCTATCTCACCCAAGGCCCAGGGGACAGAAAGAGGGTCCCTGGGACAAATCCTTAGTTTCAGTGACCCCCTGACTCCCTCCCACAGGGTCCTGGGCCTGTCAGTCAAGAGGTGGAGGCCAATGAGGCGGGTACTAGGGAATGAGGAACAACCCCCACCCCTGCCTCAGCCCTGGGGGGGTGGGTGCCAGGGGCAGAAGTGTGGATGGCAGTGCCCTGGGAGCAGAGCAGTCTGGGAGGGCGGCGGCCCTGTCTGGACACACAGACCTCCACCACAGGTAGGAGTCTGACCACCCCCCACCCAGGCTCTGGGCCAGACCAGCACAGACTGGAGGTAGGAAGCAACTTCTCGCTTAGCTGCTCCTGCACTGGGGGGCAGCCAGCACCAGTGCCTCCAGGGTTGCTGCTCTTACTGTCCGCAAGAGCCCCACCGGAGAGGTTGGCTGGAAACCCTGAGAGGGGCAGAGCACTATGGAGGCTCAGAGCCCGGGGAAAGGGCTTAGGGCAGGGATGGCAGGTCAGGTCTATGGGGGAAACAGAGGCTAGGGAGGGACTCAGGGTTTGGTGTGTGGGTACATCTGGGAAGTGACTTCTCTCAAAGCAGGGTGCGGACAAGACTGAGTGATCCATGGTAAGGGGATGACTGTGACTCAGAGATGAGATAGGCTCACTGCCCCATGACCCCTACCCAGCCCCTGGGGACTGGGCAGCAGGTGTAAGCAAGAAGCAGCTTAGAGCCCTGAGCGTCCAAGGGCTAGGCACAGTGTGAGTCTGGTTCTAGATCCTGAGCCTCAGAGGCTAGCAGTGGGGCCCGTGGTCCCTGGGAGGTGGGGCAGAGGACCAGCGACCTGTCATGGTTTCCCACCCAGTCCTCCTGTCTAAGGGAGGCAAGGAGAATAGCAAGAAGACATCTTCTAACCATGTGGCTGAGGAAAGACACACAGATGTGGGTGCAGAGCAGACATGCATACACTGTGCAATCATGGCAGGGCAGGCACACAAGGACTCAGATGGAAGTACAGACATGGGGACAGATACCCAGGAGACAGACAAATGCTATACGCTAACACTTGCAAGTCCAGCTCCTACACACAGGTCCCACATCTTCTGACAAAACAGTGTCTCTTAAGACACACACACAAGCTTGACCCTCAACAGGTCTGGGTTTGGGGTGACCTTATTTAACCTACACCTGGTCTCCTGGGAGGTGGCTCCTGGGAGAGGTCTGGCCAGTTCTCTTGGCAAGTGGGGGTGGGAGGTTGTGGAAAGAAAGAGTGGGGACAGGGAACCATCCCAGGCCAGTGGGGAACTGCTATGATGGGTTCGGGTCTGCCTAGACCAGGAGGCCTTGGAAGCTGGTATAGACCACAGGCTGGTCAGGGTCAGAGAAAGGTGCCCGGAAGGGAGCGGGTAGGCGGGCAGTGTCCAGGCCCGGGATGTGGTCAGGCCACAGGCAGCTGCTTCCCAAAACCAGAATAGCCCAGGCCTTACACAACCCGCACCCCAAACAATCTGGCGGCCTCCCCCTGCTTTTGTAGGCATCCCAGTCCCTTACACTTCTACCCTCTTTGAGCCCACTCTAGGCCTCTTTCACTACATTAGACCCTTTACCCCAATCTCAGACTCTGCCCTTGTCACCCACCTGTTGATCTTCTCACAAACCTAACTAGTCCCAGCCCCACTGACCCTGACCTTCTCACCTCTAATTCACCCTTGAACTCCTGCCATCTCAGGGTTCCTCCCGCCCCAGACCTCCTCCCCAGGCACCACACCCCTTTCCCGCCTTGGCACCCTCTATATGGCCCCCCTTTCTATGCCTCCAGCAGAGCAGGGAAGGGGAGCAGCCATGGAACAGGGAGGGGGCCTCCTGAGCCAGAGCTGGGGCTGGGGGGCTGCGTCCGGCTCACCCTTATCATTCCCTTATGCCTCCACTCAGGCCCATCCCACCCAAGTCTCTGTGGCTGCTTCCCCTGAGTGAGACAGAAACTCTCCCAGTTTCACAATCTCCTGTGGAATGCCCCCCACCCCCACCAGCCCAGGCTAGGGACAGGGCTTGAGGCCACTTTCCTCCAGCTGTCTGCCAGTCACTAGGCCCTAAGTGCTGCCGCCCCATGTGTCTGAATTACAGATTTCTTCACCAACTACCGTCCCCCACAGACGCCCACGCCTTCAAACTTCTTGGAGCCCCCTAGCTTTAGCCCCATGGCTGATTCCTTCTTCAGCAGTGGGATCCTGGGTCCAGAGGTGACTGCTGCCTCCTCGGGCATGACCCACCTCTCAGGACATGGCCGCCTGCAGGTGAGCCCACCCACAGATCCAGCCCTGCCTCACTCACCTGAGACCTGGCTCTGACCCCACGCATACCCAGCAGATGTTCAGTCTTTGGCTTAACAGTCTGGAGGGAAAGAGTGGTCTCATGTCTGCTCTTGGGAGCACAATCCAACTGGAGAGGGGAGGCTCTGTGAAATAGAACTGCCCAAAATGGTGGAACAAGGCTTAAGGGACCATGAAGTGGGCCACCACTAAGGGCTGGGTTGCTTGTGGAGGGCTTCCTGGAGAGGAGGAATTCTGGGCCTAGAGAGACTGGTCAATGGCATGCCAAATGGGAGAAAGAGCAGGAACAAAGGCAGGAAGGAAAAGGCTGAGCATGCATGTCTAGGAAACAGTGAATCTATGGGCTTAAGAACTCCCTAGGCCCAATTTGGATGTTGCCTCTCTACTACTGGGATATAGCCCTTTTCCCTCCATCATCAGACTTTTCAGGCACCTTTGTAGTTTGGTTGTTGAGGGGTCTGTCTCCTCCAGCACACAGTGCTAGCAGGGCTATATTTTGCTCACCACTATCTCCTCTGGATCTAGTGTAGTTCAAGCTCATAACAGCATCAGCACATGGGTCCAGTGAGTGAATGAATGAGTGAGCATGTGGATGAGTTGGTGACTATATGGGTAGGTGAGTGGGTGGTTAGATGAATGGGCTGGTAGATGGATAGTTTAATGGTTCAATGAATGGGCTGGTGGGTGGGTAAGTGGCTAGTGAATATGCAGATGGTGGATGGACAGATGGATTATGGATGGGTTGGTGAATGAATGAAGGAAGTATAGATGGTTGGGTGAATTGGTGAATGAGTAATGCCTGGTGGGCTGGTGAATAGATAGATGAGCTAGCTCAGAGATGAAAGAACAAATAGGTAGGTGAATAAATGGATGGATGGAGAGATTGGTGGACAAGTTAGTGGATGGATACATAAGTTATTTGGTGGCCAAATAGATTGAGTCAGAACACTGATGCTCTTCATCACATTAATTTGTGCATAAAAGAATTCCACTCCCTCCTCTCATCAGATAATAATTTCCCTGCCATGTATGTGTGTATGGGCAGGGGTGAAGGGGGTAGTTGGAAGGCAGAGATTGTTTCTCCTATCTCTCCCCAAGGCACAGTCCAGAATTCCGCCAGGGCAGGAGGCTGCTGGGGTGGCTGCAAGGGCCAGCTTCTCCCCTGCCTCTTGAGTGTTTCTCTGTCCCTCCTGACCAGGCTCGCAACAGCAGCCCTGGCCCCTTGGACTCCAGCACCTTCCTGAGCTCTGAGTTCCTCCTTCCTGAAGACCCCAAGCCCAAGCTCCCAGCCCCTCTGACACCCCCACCTCTCTTCCAATACTCTCCCCCTGCCAAAGCACTGGGCCTGGAGCCTTGCCCTCCACCGCACTTCCCACCCATGGCTCCACCCCCTGCTGTGCTGCAGGAAGATTCTCTCTTCTCTCCCAGGCTTCCCTTCCCCACTGTCCCTCCTGGCCTGGGAGTATCCCCCCTGCCTGTTCCCACACCCTTCCCAGCTACCCCACAGCCCACCCCAGGCCCTACCACCACTCCCTTCCCCATAAACCTCATGGCCACAGGCTGTCCAGAGCTCCCTTTTGGGCCTTGCTTCTCCACATCTCAGGGCACATGGCCCAAAGGCAAGCCACCCTCTAGGGGACGGAAAACCAGACCCCCCACCTTGGCCCCTGCCACTGCCAGCCCCACAGTCACTGTCACTGCTGGGGGCAGCAACCCCTGCCTCACACAGCTGCTCACAGCAGGTGAGAGGGGAGGGACAATGTCCTTGGCAGAGGGGATGTAGGGGCCCATGGGAGCAGAGGGTGGGGTTGGGTGAAAGGACATGCTTATCCTGGGGGACATGGGCCCTGTACCTAAGAGGGGCATGGCTGTTGGGAGGGGTGAGGTGGGGTCTTGAGAGATGATGGGGGCCAGCCCCAGCAGCCCTCACAGTTCTGCCTGTGTACAGCCAAGCCTGAGCAAGCCTTGGAACCACCACTTGTGTCCAGTGCTCTCCTCCAGCCGCCAGGGTCCCCGGTAAGATGATGGGCCCTGGGAGATGGGGATATGCCCAGGGGCTTCACCCTGATTCTCTACCTTTCTCCACCCCAGCAGGAGACGGTCCCCGAATTCTCCTGCACCTTTTTCCCCCCAACCCCAGCCCCTACACCAGCCCGGCCACCTGCAGGCCCAGCCACATTGGCCCCATCCAGGCCTCTGATTGTCCCCAAGGCAGAGCGGCTCTCACCCCCAGCACCCAGCGGTAAAGAGGGTCTGAAGGGACTGGAGGAGTTTAAGGGATGGAGGGAGGAGCAGGAAGAAGGGGGTACTGCATCTGGGGCCAGGATGAGAAGAGCAGGGCAATGGGACCCTCTCCCTTGTGTCGGTCTGTCTGTGGGTCTGTCTGTCCCTGCCACAGGCAGTGAGCGGCGGCTATCAGGGGAGCTCAACTCCATGCCCAGCTCAGGGACCCTGAGCATTCGCATCTCACCACCTCAATCCATCCTAAGCCGGGGCCGTGCTGACAACAACAAAGTGGGTACCATCCTCCCACCCCAAGATCAAGTTGCTACCCTGAGGCCCTCCTGGGTCCCTTTCTAGGCTCACGGTACTGTCTGTTCCCCAAGACTGAGAATCGGCGTATCACACACATCTCTGCGGAGCAGAAGCGACGCTTCAATATCAAGCTGGGGTTTGACACCCTTCACGGGCTTGTGAGCACACTCAGTGCCCAGCCCAGCCTCAAGGTCAGCCCCCAGCCCATGCTGGCACCCAGAGAACCACAGGGCTTCTTCCTTGGCACCCCCAGAGCCCTTTGCCTCCTCCTGCCCTTGGCCCCCAGAGCACCTCCAGATACCTTTGCCTCCTCCTGCCCTGTGGGTCCCAGGGTGGGGCAGCCATCATTGCCTGAGCCCACACTGGTGGCACCTGCAGGTGAGCAAGGCTACCACGCTGCAGAAGACAGCAGAGTACATTGTTATGCTGCAGCAGGAGCGGGCAGCCATGCAGGAGGAGGCCCAGCAGCTGCGGGATGAGATTGAGGAGCTCAACGCTGCCATTAAGTAGGAAGGGTACCTGGGGTGGGGGGTGCTGGGGCCAGGGGGACATGCCATCTGACCCCAACCCCGACTCCCTACACTCCTAGCCTGTGCCAGCAGCAGCTGCCTGCCACAGGAGTGCCCATCACACACCAGCGTTTCGATCAGATGCGAGACATGTTTGATGACTATGTCCGAACCCGGACACTGCACAACTGGAAGTTCTGGGTGGTATCCTCACTCAGACCAGTAGTCTGGAGACCTCAGGAGCCATGGTGGGGTGAAGGCTAAAGCTAGACCAGGCTGTGCCCAAGATGCAGGCTCAGCTTTGCAAGCCAGGAAGGCTCAGAGCTGCTCCCAAGGGAAAAGGCTCTGTCTCTGCCCCCTGCTTCCAGACCCTTGGCATCTGGACCAGCAGGATTGTCCAGTGATGGGCTGTGAGTACAGAAGAAAACTGGGGGTGGGGACAAAGATGGTTTGGGAGAACCTAGGCTCTGAGTAGTATGAGGCCCAAAGAAGGTATGGAGTTTACTCCCTTGCCTGGCTCAGGGGTCAAGCTCTTAACCAAGCCAGGACAGGGAGCTCAGGGATGGAGGATGGTCCAGCACACAAGAGCCACAAAGGAACCAGGAAGGGAAGAGGATGCTGACAGCCAGAGAACTGGGCAGGCCTCAGCAGTATTGGAGGGGGGACTATGACGAGAGGAGGGCTGCAGCGGGAGTCCTCAGCGGTCAAGGCAGTGCCCAGGCCCTTCCTTCTCCTGGTTTGGGTCAGGCATCAAGGGTGCATGTGGTGATGGGGTACCAGCTGGACAATGAGTCTACTCCTTGACCCTGGGCCCAGTTCAGTGTCCTCATCCGGCCTTTGTTTGAGTCCTTCAACGGGATGGTGTCCACAGCAAGCCTGCATAGCCTCCGCCAGACCTCACTGGCCTGGCTGGACCAGTACTGCTCCCTGCCTGCTCTCCGGCCAAGTATGTGAGCCATCAGCCTGCCCACCAGAGTGTCTGGGCCTTGGGGCGGGGGTTTCTGCCCTGCTCAGACCCGAGGTACAGCCTGCTTTCAACAAGCCTATGGTTTTGGCCACCCCACCATGTCCCCTTGGATGGGCCACCAGGACTCCTGCAAACAGAGATCCTGGGAGGGGCTGACAGTCTTGCTAACCGTTGTTAACTCCCCATTGTTTTGACTTCACCCCCAAGGGTAGGATCCTGACCCTAGGAGTTTTCTCTTTCTCTTCCCCCAGCTGTCCTGAACTCCCTACGCCAGTTGAGTACATCTACAAGCATCCTGACCGACCCAGGCTGCATCCCTGAGCAAGCCACACGGGCAGTCACAGAGGGCACCCTTGGCAAACCTCTGTAGCCCTGGCCAGAGCCTGCTGCTCACTCAGCTGCCCTGGGGCTGCCTTCCCTGGCATTGGCTCCAGAGATAACTTCTGGGCACTCCTCTCCCACCACGGGTCCTGGCAGTCCCCTTCCCTGAGGGTTGCAGGGTCGAAGTCTCATGCTTTCCACCTCCCGGAGGCTGAGAAGAGCTGAGTCCTTGTCCCTGCTCTACCACTGTGTTCTAGCACTGTGACCCTGGGTGACTCATACCCACTCTTTGGGCCTCTGTTTTCCAATCTGCAAAATGCGGACGGGGAAAGTTCAACCACTAGATGACCCAAGATCTTAGCCACTATGACGTTGGGGGGCCTAAGCTGGCAACCTCAAAGGCTCAAAGGAGGGAGAAGGATGTTTCCCTGTTACTCCCACTTGCTCCCCCACGGGTGAGACACAGGCCTCTTCCTGAACAGAGAACCAGAACAGGAGGTTCTCTCTGCTCCTTCACTGGTGACCCAGAGGGGCGGCAGGATGGCTTCCCCAGGGTGAGACTAGGAAGGTCTGATCATGGGAGAGACCAGGGCTGGGGTGGGCAGAGCATGGCAGGCATCTTGTGTGTGTGTGTGTGTGGACATAGGCGTGTATGGATTTTGTAAAGAATTCTTCACCAATAAAAGCAAAAACTGTTTGCCAGTGTGTTGGTATGCCTGTCAATGTGTTGGATTGGAGAGAAAGCCTTGTGGCAGTGGGAGGTGGCTTTGAGAGAGCCTTGTGGGCCAGGAAAGGGCCTGAGCTTTTACTCTGAGCTGGAAGCTGCTAGAGGGTTTCAAAGGAGGCAGGACAAGATCAATTGTTACTTCTCCACAGGCTCCCCCTGGGTGCTGAGTTAAGAAGAGGGGGAAGCAGAGAGACCAGTTAGGAGGCTGTTGTTCTCATTCAGGCAGAGGTGACAGACAGGAGTGCTGGAAGGAAGGTAGAGCTGGAAAAGGAATGGAAGTGATAGAACCATCCAGAAGGAGAATCCCTTGGGAGGATAGTAGTGACCTCCCTCTTGTTAGAAGTGTGCAAGCAGAGAATGGTTGGGATGTCTTAGAAGGAACTGATACTTCAAATGGGGGTTTGGAGTAGAAGGCCCCAAAGCCTTAACAAACATAAATCAGTTATAATAGTTATCATCATCATAAATTATTTTCCTCACCATCTTAATGAATGAAAGACTGATGCAAAGAGAAGTTCAGTCCCTTGCCCAAGCTTGCATGGTTAGTGAGTGGCTCAGAGGTGCCCACCTGGCCTATCTGACTCTGCTTTTGGCCACCTCTGCTGCAAAGGTGGCAAGTGCACTCAGCCTTGTGTGTTATTTGCTGCTCCAGAAAGGCTGGAAGTGTCCGAAAGGGAGAATCCTGGCAGTTTGTGCTCTGCTGTTTTCACCCACTCACACGCTATCAGAAAGTTTCCTGTAAATATCCCCTTGACCTTGTGACCCCTTCTAGATGGTTTCCTCCCTTGAAAGAGTCCTTTACACTTGCTAAGCTCTCCCTCCCCACTCCCTCTCACCCCTCTGTCCCTTGCATTTGGGCTCCTCCTCCTCCTCTTCTTCCTGCCTTGCACTCCAGCCACACCCCGAAGCTGACTCTGCCCTCCCTGAGCTCACCTCTGACTGACTCCCTCCTTGCACAATCCAATGTCTGCTTCACAGTGCTCTTCTGGCTTCTCCAGGGCCCTTAGGGCTACTTCTTGAATCACACTTTCCCCAAGAATCCACAATTCCCCCTACCCAATAGTGCCTTTCCAGTTCCTGTGGAAAGGGTCTCTTCCACTGCCTGTCACTCCCTCAGCCACCACCCTTCTTGCTCTATGACAAACCCGAGGCCACACCATCAGCCTCTCTGCTGAGGACCCCTTACTCAGTATCTCCCTAGAAGAATTACACAACCAAATATACAACTGCCACCTTAACTTCCCTTCCTCATCATTGCCACAATCTTAACACTCAAATCTGGTCCTCTCCGTACTCCTAATCCCCAAGAAGGATGCTGCCACCCACTTGTGCAAGCTGAAAACCATTATTATTACTTTCTCCCCACTATCTGTGCTGTCACCCTTGAGCCTGGCCTTGACCTAAGCATCTCCCTCTAGGACTGGCCATGACTTAAGCATCTCCCTACACAGCTACTGCCCTGGTCCAATAGAACTTTACCTGCTACATACACTTGTGTATTAGCCTCCTGTATCCCTTACAGCTGCTTCTCAAACTTAAATGTACCTTTTAATAACTTGAGGGGGGGGGGCTCTAAAAAGCTTCTTGCTCAGGTCCAGTCTGGACAACTTAAATCAGAATCACTGGGTGTGATATCTTGATATCAGCATTTTTAAAGGTGATTCTAATTTTCAGCTATAGTTAACCCCTTTAATAAAGGATTTGGGCTGCAAATAACATGCCTGGGGCTCAAATTAATTAAATCAGTGGTTCTTAACCTTTATAGCACATCAGAATTAACTACAGACTTGTTAAAATGCAGATGGCAGGGCCGCACCTTCAGAGTTTCTGAATAGGAGTCTGTAATGGAGTCTCAAAATTTGCATTCCTAATGCTCCAGGCGCAGGGACCACACTTTGAGAACCGCTGTTTAACAAAGTACATTTCCATTTCACCTAACATAGTCCAGAGGCAGGGAGGGCACTAACCAGTACAAGCTGGAGCTGCTCCTACTCGTTTTTTTTTCTTTTTTTTTTCTGAGACTGAGTCTCACTTTGTCATCCTTGGTAGAGTGCTGTGGCATTACAGTTCACAACAATCTCAAATTCCTGGACTCAAGCAATTCTCTTGCCTCAGCCTCCCAAGTAGCTGTGACCACAGGCGCCCACCACAACGCCTGGCCATTTTTTTTTGTTGCAGTTGTCATTGTTGTTTTTGGCCAGCCAGGGCCAGGTTCAAACCCACCATCCTTGGTGTATGTGGCCACCTCCTACTCTTTAGCCGCTTCTCTTGGGGGGGGGCCCCCCCCCCCCCGGCGAAAAATTTTTTTTTTTTTAGAGAACCAATCAACAAACAAAACAGGTCGATGGCACACACAATGCCTCAACATACACAGTTGATTGGGAAAAATACACCCCCCAAAACAACTGTCTACTTTTTAGAAATTTATTT